>PNEQ01126641.1:12180-32400 GCA_003012365.1 Medauroidea extradentata | reverse complement strand
AAGTTAATGGACATTATCATTGGCAGCATAGTTCATAAATGATATACAAAAATTTTGAATACATTTGGTTGAATAGTTTCAGATTTATGAAGAGTTTAGTTAGACAGGTTTTTGTGACGCGCGCGCATGCTTTGGCTTGCGCCAGCTCCGAAAGACCCAAAATGGCGGACGATTATACCCACTCTTTATAGTGCCTTAATGCAGCCTACCTAGGGAGGGTCCCTACATGAGTGTGTGAGACAAATTGATGGATTGGTAAGGTTGCCGCTGACCGACGCGTGTATGTAATCCGTTATTGCCTCCTCACGCAGGCTACTCAGCTGGTGCGCAATGCATTACTGTTATCCTTTTTCTAATGGGACTTTAAGCGGTGACCAAATTACCTCATTTGTGGAAAGCATAGTTCAAAGTCTAACGTTTATTTCTATTGTTGTTTTTTAATCCTTCTGTTATTTTTCCAGACACGGCAGTGTGAAAAAAAAACATTTTTGGCCACTTTGACGGACCAAAAATGATGTTTCCAGTAATCGTGTCGAAGTTTTAAAACTAATGCGTAGAAACATGCAAAATTCGCGTTATCATTTGGTAGCAGACTAAACTTCACTTTCGTATGCATAGCAAAGCATAATCTGCGATTCAATTGGCCACGAACTTTTGTGTGTTGTCATTTACGTGTTACGTCTTTACAGAGATTGGCCTCTCTACCGTGTAAGCATTCTCCGCGGCAAGTCACGACAATATCGGTCAGCAGGAGACGTCGAACGAGCCTATTGTCACTTGGAGTCTAGTCAGCTGTCAGGAAATAACGCGAATTTTACATGTCCCTACAAATGTGACAAAGTTTGAAATGTGTGTGTTCTTTTCGTAGACATGCAAATAAAATTTGCGTCAAAAAATTCCGTCAAAAAAGGATTTAGTCCTAACTCGCTGCACAGGTGATGTGCGTCAACAATGCATATCTATGTAAAGGAAAATCACTTCAGTGTACTTGTGAACATGACTTTTAAAACACCGCGCACATTGGAAACATTATTTTAATGCCATAGAACTTGACTAAAAAATCGGCTTTTTCGGACGGTTGTTTCTCAAGATGTAACCTGTCGGATTTATTGTAAATTGGTGTCTACATTACATTGAACTTTGCTACAGTGACGCGTTCAATATAATGTAAGGTACACCGCTTCTAATCCCACAGTTACAAATTAATAAATAAAAAAAAACTGTGCGCGCGTTTGCGACTTTGGGCATAAAAGCGATATCACAATACTTGTGCCGGCCGGCGTCGCTCATAGCACCTAATCGCTTTTCGCCTCGCACACAAAACACACCTACACCTTAAGACTCGGTTTAAGTCGCTGTAATGAATTTTATTATTTTTCGCTTATATGGAGTTCTAAGATGAAAAATGTTAAATATGCGATTATACCTCAAATTTTATTTTTATTGCGCTACAGTACAGACATTGCGATTTAGCTGTTAACATATAATTACGCCGCAATGTGTGCGGTAAAATTTTTTTATATTCATAATTTGCCCGAGAAATTGCGACCTAACAATACATTACTAGCTCTATTGCCATACTTATACTGTAGCTCAGGTGAATAGAATTTGCGGTATGGTCGCCGATTTAACGTTTTTCTTTTCAGAATTTCAAAAAAGCGAAAAATAATAAAATTCAGTATGGCGACTGAAATTGAGCCTCAAGAGAAATCTTCGCCTGGCACATAAACAGTGACATAGCGAGTCCCGCCAGTTATTTTAAGCGAAACTGCTAAGCTTATGCCACGTTTACCTATTAAAATTACTTACACATCAGACCATGCTGCCATAATTTTAATACGGCACTCCTATTTCAAACATGTTTCGGGGCACTTGAAAATAGCTAAAAACGTCTTTTCCAAATTACTGAATTAAAAAATATAATACATACCCGAGTTATAAAAGACATATATAAACGCTTTCATTTGTATCTATGCCATACTCTCTAGACATGTAATTACAATATAACCGCTTAATATTACGTAGAATACTACGAAAGCCCTGCTCACCAATTTATGCTACTATGTATAAAAGTAGTAATTATGCTTGACGCACGTACCAGTTTCAGCCATATTAGTTTCCTTTTGTTCGCTGCATCCAACGGGTGGAAAAGCTTATGGCAAGACTTTTTTTCAGAATGATCGGCATCGATTATTTTATTTATACTAAACTTTGTTCAGCGTGTAGACATTATCGCTGATGATATATATACGTACAGAAAACATATAATATTCCATAGGTTTGCATAACAACATGTCAAAGTCAAACAGATCTGTTGGCATTAACGTCCACTTATCTGACAATGATGTCGGCAATATTATCTGTGGCGTGCTGTGAATCGTCTGTTGGTTTATAGGATATATTATGCTCCCAACATAGTTTAATATCAAAATGATCATTCAGTAAACGAAACAAATGGTTGCAAGTTAAAATATTCGATTTAGGCTAACTTCTAAAATGACATGTACCAGCTGTCAAAAAAATGTAATCGCTCGTGGAATAGACTACGCTACAAAAGTATGTTCGACGGTATCGGCAGCTTAACCCAATGGCTGTTCCATGTTAAGGGTGTCATATAGCTAGAGATATATTCCGTGTCAGAGGCCTGGGGTCTCCGGAACAGTAAGGGCGATCCAAGGACTCGTGGCCAGTACATCATAGCATTTACGCAACAAGGTACTCTCTCGACTGGCGCGAAGCTCATCTTTATCGCAGTATTACCTAATTAAATATAATGGTTGAACCGAAACGCCGTCAGATAATTGACATTTAGCAATACAAAACAAAGCATAATTTTAGTATGGTGATTACGCTCGCTTGATGGGGCCGCTGTGGTCGAGTGGTCAGATCACTCACCTCCCACCGATGCGATGCCGGTTCGATTCCCGACGGGGTCGGACCCCGGATTTTCGCATGTGAGAATCGTGCCGGACGAGTCGTTGGTCGGCGGATTTTCTCGGGAATCTCCCGTTTTCCCGCCTCTTCATTCCGGCGCTGCTCCTCACTCACACCATGTCACCCATCACCAGTGCTAAAGACATTAATGTTGATAGCTGACAAATTCTCAAATTCTCTCTCTCTCTCTCTCTCTCTCTCTCTCTCTCTCTCTCTCTCTCTCTCTCTCACGCTCGTTTGATCATTTAGTTTACCTGAAGCATTAGTCGAAATATTGTCTCAGATACAGACAATAGCTTTGAAAGATTCGGTTTAGAAGCATAAATCAGCAGAAATTGTAAGCCCAGAGATGGCCAAAGTCAAGGTGCGTGAACGCCGGGCGAGCTGCCACATGCGACGTTGGTGTTTCTGAAGTGGGTAATTTGGCGCGGGAGTTGTTCCAGTTGGCTGTGCTCGAGATATATGTATGTCGGCCACTGGGGCCTGTGCATGGTTGAGCTAACTTCGCCTTACACGTGCCAATCTCGGTGGTAATTAGCCCGTGTAACACCGGCACCTCTGTACGCGTCAGCCAGCGCACCGCTTCTTGTTCATTACTCCATGTGTGATACGGGCGCCGCGCATCAGTGCACGGGGAATTACATCCATGTTACACCTGGCTCTGTTAGTTTACTCAATTACGCGTGACCCAATTTAAGGGCACGATCTACAGCAGTTTTCATCAGCGTATTTTAATTTTTACTTCTATCAGATATTTTTTTTTCTTGTTATGACACTAAATGTGACTGAATTTTTCTGTCATGAATATATTTCATCTCTCACAGTTTTCGCTTAGTTTCATTGTTAAAGAAAAAAAATTGTATGTTTCCGTTTTTTCGACTACACTAAAACCAACTGACATACCAAACTGGAAAAAAAAAAATTGATAGTGGGTAAAGACGTCACCAGCTACAATTTCACGTACATAAGAACAAAGAGTAAAAACTGTTTGTATTTGAAAAAATTCTGAAATATATATATATATATATATATATATATATATATATATATATATATATATATATATATATATACACACACAAAACTATTTTACTTTCTGGTTTGACATAGCTTAACTTGTAGCCTACAACATCGTTATTCACTTGAATGTTTTCACTTTGGTAAGTGAGATGGTTTTAGTGTCGTTCATGAAACGGAAACAGGTAAATGTTGGCTTTAAGAAGCCATTACTTGAAAACTGTGTGAGATAAAAAAAAGTGTATAAGAGGAAAATTTAGGTACAATTTGTGTCTAAAACAAGAAAAAAAATATCTGGTACAAATATAAAAATAAAAAGATAGTGATGAAAATTGCTGTAGACTGTACATTCGGTGTTTCAGTATCGAATATTTCGAATGTAGCCTTCTTTACTGAAACCCACATTCTCGAGTCAGCGAAGAGATTTTGGTAAGCGTTGGTCAAGTAACATGCTCCAGGAATGAAAAAGCACGGGAAACAGGGATCCCCGAGAAAACCTCAGATTTACTGCTTCGCTCAGAGCGATTCCCCATCGGGGGTCGAGCCTGGATCAACTAGGTGGGAGGCGAGTGTTCTAGCAGCTGAAATGACCAATTACAGCACCACAGTTAGCGTTTCTCGTGCAGACAGCGACACAGTAATTGTTATAATGAAAACTTCATTAGTAGCTTAGGCGTTAATTAGCCACGCTCCGTTAAGAAGTCCTCGATAAGAGGGTACGCAAATATCAAGATTTGCCAACATCAAATGAATACACAAAATAGTAGCTCAACATGTCTCGATATGAGTATATTTCACTATTTTCTCAGTTTTTTCTCAAGAAATGTAAGCTATGAAATTGACGCAAATTATTCCATTTTTACTTATAAACTTATAAACATTCAAACCTGAATATGGATTTCGTACAGTCCCTATACAACGTATAATTCTCAAGCAATACTCATTAGTAGGAGCCGGAAAATTTCGTGGATCCAATTACCTACTTGCTAGAATTCATTGTCCTATGCGTACTCAAGCCCTGTCTATTCGTTCATTATCCGATGTTCCACTTAGTAGATAGTTGACTAATAGTCGGGACTTGAGTATGCATAGGATAGTTGATTCTAACACGCAGGTCATTGAATCCGTGAAATTTTCCGGCCCCTACTCATTAGTAGGGATGCCTGATTTTCGGGGGAAACCCCTTGTTCCGATGCCTTGCGTTCACATCTGCAGTTCTGCTTCATTGGTATTGTGACCATGCCAATCAGAATAAGGTTGCAACTATACCACACTTCTACGATTTGCAGTAAAAGGTTAACACGTGTGAGAATTAAACACACCCAATCACTGACCATGAAACAGAGCTGCAGATGTGCACATAAGGCATTGAAACAAATTGGTGCAGAAATATTTTCACCAAAACTAAAGATATCGTCAAGGTAAAGGACTGCACTGGACTCTGCATTGAAGTCACACATCTGCTTTGATTGGACGTCCTTCGTAAGAATAAGGAAACCAATGTGTGGTTCATCTCGTGAAGTGAGCCGAGCGAGGTGACGCAACAGGAACACATTTGACTCGCATTCGGGAGGACACGGGTTCGATTGCCGGCTCCGGCTATCCTGATTGTTGTTTTTAATTGTTTCCTGAAGCCCTCAGTAATGCCATGGCCGATATCTCTCCCAGTTTATCATTGTGTCAAGTTGTGTGTCGCCTTTTATAATGTCCCTACTAACAAAGATACGTTAAATCTGCTTACCTTACAGACTCATAGACTTTTAAGGCTGTCTTGTTGCGAATAATAATTTTAAATGCTTTTCGTTGTAACCAAAGACGTTTACTTTTAAGTATCGGATAATCTATCCGATTATTACTTAACGTGCTATATTTATATTAAAATAAAATAACAGAATAGTACAAGTAAAAAGTAACAACAGCTTCAAAAGTGTTCATTTTATCGTGAACTGTCAATGTTTCGTACAACTTCAGTAAAATTAAACAGCTAACTTGTGAACAATAGATGTTATCATTTTGTAATAATGTATCAAAATGCAAGACAAAATTTA
The DNA here is from genome assembly GCA_003012365.1 of Medauroidea extradentata. NCBI lineage: Eukaryota > Metazoa > Arthropoda > Insecta > Phasmatodea > Phasmatidae > Medauroidea > Medauroidea extradentata. Next base: position 26,401 of record PNEQ01126641.1, on the reverse strand, counting down.
CGGTACAAATGACGACATAGACATCTCAGGTTCATTTTGGAATTAAAAATGTCGACTGACAGCAAAAAATATCTATACCACTTAAAAAGTCGTGCCCTCCGAATTGTAAAGTTCTGCTGAAGTTATGCAGAATGTCTCTAACTTCGTCTACCGAGCAAATATGATGGAAAAAGACAGCCACTTAAATGAACATGCTGAACTGTCATAGGTCCAGTTTTTGTATCAATCCCGCACAGATGAATTAGAATTTCGTACCGCAATAATATCTCACTTTCGCAGTCGAAGTTTTCTTACTGATCGTTGACAATTATATATGTTTGTACACCAACTCAACACATATTTGATATCTGCTCTCTCGGGCCCGCTTGGTTGCTTATGTAACTTTAGTGACCCCGCCTATGGTGGCTCTTCGCGTTCTTAATGATAATTATAAAAATGGCGTATCTTAGATAATCCCAGATGACAGACCTTGTTTCTCTAAACTCCTTGTAAATTCTGACGCAAGCTACCAGGTAACTAACTGTCCCTTCTCCTCTCCACTCTGTCGCCACGGGAAGGAATGTGATAATGTAAGAAGTACGGAGTCCTCACTCCAGCAGTTAGTTTGTAACACTACACTGTAAAAAACTCTTTTAACTATAATTGGAGATTTTACCAAACACAGGATGGGGCACTTTATAAACTTCGCTTCTCGTTAGAGTAAATGTTGAGCATTGTTATTATAATAGTCTGATAACATCAGTACACTTTTTAAAAGTTTCCAAAACATTTATATAACTGCTACCATTGATATACAGGAAGCAATTTTGTCAGATCAACTTTTTCAACACTCATATACATTGGTATGTCAAATTTACAGGGAACGTTAACACTGTAATTTAAAAAGTACAGTATGTTTTTTCGGTGTTAGATTGCTAAAACCCTCACTTTGAGGGTTTTTGACCACGTGTGTGGCTTATATCCCGTTGACGTGATACAAAAGTTCATTTTCGTACGGCCTGCAACTTTCCTTCGCCTATACATTCCGGCGCTGCTTGATACTCAGATCGTGCTACACCAACACTAAAGAACTGGATGTTAAGTGCTGACCAACATCTCTTCACTTCACGACCTGTAACTAAACTACTTCATTTAAAACCTGAGTTGGTCGGTTCATAACTTCGGATTTAGGCAATCAACTTGACAAATATTCATAATGTCGATACCCATATTTTTAATTTATCTTTCTGGTATATGAACGTGGCGTGTTTATCACCGTATTATGTTATGCAAGTAAGGTCATACTGAATAACTATGTTCCAGACATCTTGAAAATAAACATAATTTTTACAACATGTTTTTATAAACCATGTTATCACGGTTGGTACAGTGGCTAGGGCACTCGTCTCCTACCAATGCGATACGTGTTCCATTCCCGGCGGGGTTGATCCCCAGATTTTCACATGTGGGAATCGTGCCGGACGATGCTGCTTGTCTGCGGGTTTTCTTGGGGATCTCCCGCCGTTTCTCTCGCCCCTTCATACTCACATCATGTCATCCCTCACCAGCGCTAAAGACCTATATGTTAAGGGTGTTCAAGTGCTATAAAATCATAATTTTATATTTATACGAAATATTGTTAGTTTTGTAGACGTTAATTATGAGTGCAGTTTCTTTTTACAAAACAATTTTAGCGCCCATGGTTTTCTCATAATGGTGCGCCAAATTCAACATTTACTTGTTCTGCTGCCATGCAAATAGTGAAAACCAACTGACCTACGAAAACAAAAAAAAAGAACTATGATATTACATCCAATTATCTATGCCATTAAGTATTTAAAATACCATAAAGTAATATTTTGAATTTAAAAAAAACCAAAAGTATACGAAAAAAGTTGAAAATTCCGTAATTTTTAAAAATACAAGAACAGTTCACGGGATATTTTAAAAGTGATTTATTACGTAGCCCGTGACCACGGCCTTAGAAGAACAGGTCTGGACACTCGCCTGGATATTTGACCCCCTTGTTGTTTGGCTGTAGTTCACCAAGTTACCGAGAATATCGTGTTTTATTGGCGCTGATGTTACGGCGGTCGAACTAAACTCCGCCCACTTCCTTTCCGCTAAGATAAACAATTTATCAAAACGTATTTTTTTTATCAATTTATGAAATACTTTCTTCGCTCACAAATTTAAGAAAAGGTTCCAGCAATCTTTACTTCCTTTATAAATTTAACAATGAATAAAAGCTGACGGAGTTTGAGTCCGACAGCCCGGAAACATCGCCAAAAAGTACGACATTCTCGGTAACTTGACGAACTACAGCCAAACAACAAGGGGGTCAAGCAAAATACATTGTTAGATAGGCGAGTGTCCAGACCTGTTCTTCTACGGCCGTGCCCGTGACATGTTGTTTTACTGTGAATTATTTCACTTGCGTGAGTCAATTGGTTTTCACTATTTGCATGGCAACAGAACACGCTAATTTTTACATTGACGCACCGTTATGAAAAAAACTGTGCGAGCTCAAGATGTTTCGTAAGAGGAAAATATATAGACAAGTATCGTCTGCAAAACTAACAATATTTCATAAAAAAATAAAATTATGATTTTATCTCACTTGAACACCCTTAAGTGCTGACCAAAATCTCTTCACTTCTCTCTTATGAACCATGAAGTCTCTTTTATTGTGGCTTATAATAACAAAATCAACGCGCAGTAGAATGAAAACTGAGATAAAGAGAGATACGTTATTCCCAATCATGTGCAAGAGTAGAAGTGGTTATCAAACAATATTGCGCAACGGCGAATTGCAATGGCGGTGAGAAATAAGGAGCAACGCAAGAAAAATCGCCTACCAATGACTACTTCCGACACGTTTTCCCACTCGCTATAATCGCGAGCTACTCCACCAGGAATGGAACACAGATTGTCGCGGTATTGGTGTCAACTCAGCACTACGCTACGTGGCTCTTACACGATTTGAGTCCTAAACTTCTCGAATGCCGCGTGATCAAGAACGCTCGTTATCCAGGGAGGCTAGCAGGTTGTTTTATAGTAAAATATACTTGCATAGCTCTCTCAACACAAGTAGCGCACAAAGGAAGGAATTCGAAATGAGGTCATTTTAACTACATTGTGTTCCGCTCCTGTGAGCTCGAACCTGCAACCTGGGTGTCATCGACTCGAATGATCAAAGAGAAGGGACAGCCAATCACAACGCGCATATCTGCTGCCAAACAGGAGGAAAATAACGTGAAAACGTTCGACAGTATTTCATCGCTTTTATACTACGAACCGTTACAATTTATTTGTTTACGCAAGCTCGCGTACATCCAGCAAGCAAACGTTTATCGTTGCAGTTACAAAGGACTTTGCAGTTAGTGGAAACAACATTTACTTGTATCTATTTAACCATGTCGAGAGACAATTTATTGTAGATCGGCTGTGTTCCGTTCATATTCGTGTCGTGCTTGCTTGTGTCATTAGTGCGCAGATCACGTGTAATCAGGGGCACTCGATTTTAGCAAAACATTTTCTGACTGGTTATATTTCAAAACATTTTAGCTTATGTTCAGTCTACATACTGGATGATTAGTCCTTCCTCTTTTCCAGTTGGCATTTATTCTTAATGTATGTAATTGCAACTGAGTGGTCACACTCTTTTCTGCCGAGAGGGTTTTCACGATGCGACTGTGCTTGTTGTTTCTTCTCTCTCTCTCTCTCTCTCTCTCTCTTCTTAGTTGTAAGTTAAGTTGTAGGTACACTTAGGAAGGTGGCCCCGATCGTGAAAAATACTGCACAATCCCTCTCTGCCGTGACGCATGCCCCTTTACGTGATATCTCTTCCTTGTATGCACACGGGACTCAGCCCTTAGACACACTTAGGTCCTGCTTCTCCACTGAACTTACACCATAACACAGTAGATTAGGGAAGGTGCAAAAAATTAAATGGCTACATCTCTGACGTATCTAGAGGTCTAGAAGACAAAATCCAAAAACTGGTCTGTGTGCCAAGAAACTGGTAATGTGTACCAGAATCAAATCAAACAAAGCTTTTGTACTTTTTTTTCAGACATCTTTCTTGGAAAATTTAATATCACTAATAACAATTGTTAAGAAATACATAAGGAATTGGTCGTAAACACACAAAAACTTCTGCAAACATACAATACATATTTGTAGAATACCAAAATTTGTTTAGGCAAATATTGCTGTATTTGTACATTTTCTAGCACATGCATGATTTTTTTACTATAATTTGTACTGTTGCAATTTTTTGAAACTTGTTTCCAGTTTTGATTGTTACAGAACGTTGGACATTTGCAGTAATTTACATATTAATGTTTTAAATAATTTCAAGTGTTTAATCGATGGGAAACTCGGACGGTGCGAAAATACTGGTTCATCGCTGTAAAAATACTTCCTAAAATATTTAGAAAGTAATTAACGTAAACGCAGTAAGGGACGGTTACCATACTTCTGTCTTGTAAATATGCAAAGTATTACAATTGTAACAATACAAGTCTGATAACCTCAGTATACATTTGACTGTTTTATATTAAAGTGCAGTAGTGCCACACTGGATGTCGGGCAAACAATTCTACCATACCTACTTTCTTCGTGCTCCGATATGCACGTATGGCAAATTTACTAGGTATATTGTAGAGTGTAGACTTTGGTCACGTGATATCAGACAACTTATGTAATTGCGAAGATCACAAAATAAAGGCCAATAGTTTATTCAGTCTTAGTAAATTTTTACGAGCAAGTTTTATTAATTTCAGGGAAAGCTTTGAGGGTGTAAAATAATTTGTTACATTTACGTAATATTTTTCTTTTTCTTGGAAACAAATATTTCCATACACGCATTCTGATATGAGTGCAACAAAACGAAATTAACGGGCCACAAAGAAACAGAACAGCAATTTAAATTACTCAATTTTCCTTTATAGCATTACAGTTATTTAATTTTCTGACATTACGTAAAGGCATTAACTTGACAACGTCAACAGGTAGCTACGAGTCAACAAGTGATAAAATTATTTACTATCTCGGAGTGTTGCATGAGTGACAAAAAACATTTTGTGGTCATCGCCTTTTATTGTCTCTTATTTTGTTCTCTCTTTCTTCGTCATTTCACCCGCCCTCTTATTTAAGATGCTGTTAGTCAGTTCTCGGAACAATGTCACAGAACGTGTTTCCGAGAAAGGGCAGTACATTTTTTTCTGGCTGAACCACCGATATTGTAAAATGCAGTTTTTGATAACGACGGGATGACTGAAACATTCTTTTTTTTTTTATCACAGCCGTTTTCACTAGGCACCAAATTTATTTATGGTAAACAAAGTTTGCGGAAATAGGATAATATCGGCTTCCCGACCTCTGTTAAATATGTACAGTATGCACACATATAAATGGCTGTATCGGAGGAGTCTGACCATGTACTTTAATTCAGGTTGATGGAGAATATTCACAAAGGATGGAAGCTTTGCGACACGACTTCCGCTTGTTCACTTTATGTTTCTCGGATAACGTCAAATCGATGAACAATTTCCACTCATGTGTTCTGTGGCATCTCTGATTCTTGTACTGAAGCTGTTGAATATTCACGACATGAGTGGCACAGACAATGTCATTCAGGTTAACCCCACATAAAGGAGTCAAGTAGTGCCGGGCGATCATGGAGGCCATGGAATGGTGCCATCCCAACCAATCAAATTACCGGAAAGTTGTCCGTTCAGAAGTTCGTGCACAAGAAGTGCCGAGTACAGAGGAGCTACGTGATTAAGAGGAGTCCTCGATTGGCCATGGACAACGTTGCATCGTGTCGTACGTATTCTTTTTTTTACGCGAAACCATATAACTTATTTATATTGTGTTTACCTACGAAAATAACACACACCCGAAACTATACTTATGTGTTTTAAAAATATCAGCACGCTTGTTAAAAACACGATTTTCGGGCCTCTCAAAATGGCTAAACACTTTTTTTTTACTGCTGTACCTCTGAAAATATTTCATGAATTCGTAAAGTGCCAAGCGAGAGGCATGCGTTGGTCTGTACTTCATAATATTAAAAAATTAAGTGTCACCACATTAAGTTCCGTAAGAAAAAGCCTACAACGACAACCTCGCACGTCAGTTTGGCGCGCTGCGAATAGAGACGATATGCTTCTCGCCAAGCGTGGGATACTGGCTCTTATCGCTACGCTGTTTCTACGCGTCAAAGGTGGAAATTCGACACCGGCGAAGACTACTCTTAATGGCTGTAATTCGTGTATCTTTCCAACCAGTTCAGGTACATAATAGCAATGGCAGTGTTCTCTGCAAAGAAAAACGCCCCAACGATGCGACTATGCAGAAGTCCAGACAATCTCGAGTATATGTCATGCGGTTGTTTGGAGTTTCCAGACATTCAGACTGTTGGCATTCCCAAGACACATAAAATACAGCCTCATCAGAAAATATAGTATGTTGCAAGAATGTGTGCACAGACGTGGATGGGTCAGAATGGCGTCATCTCATGGCCTTCACGGTCGTTCTTTATGTCGGGTTAGGTAAAATATACTTTCTGTGTGACAGCTGTCGTGAATCTTCGGCCTCGATACAGAATTAGATGCCATAGTCACCTGATTTGCTACAGAGCACTTGGATGGAAAATTGCTATCTATTTGAAGTAACCCGAAAAAAACACCAGGCGCACGCGTGAAAAACGTATGACAAAACTCAAATAATTGGTTAAAATTATCCAACAATTAAATTTGAAATACGTGAATGCACATAGTTATCCTTAGAAACTTAATTGATTATCAATCTGACAAAACATTCAAAAATATTTGTTTTTAACTTAAGAACTTTTGATCTGTAAGCATTTCTTTTGAGTATTAAATCATTAGTATTATGTCTGAACTCTGAAGTAATAATGGTAACATAAATAATACTTAACAAAATAGTAGGCTATTATTGGTTACAAAGTAATTACGTATGACTTATTCACTCCATGCTGTAATCCGAGTCAATGATCTCTGAGAGAAATAAGGAAGGTATAAAATGCTTTCTCCTCTTCATCGCCATCTCGACTATTTGTGCTATCATGTACGGAATTTCCACGTCCCTGCCCTTCTATGGGACTTAATAAGACAGATTACAGTACCCTGTTCCTGTGTTGGGTTCTCGGAAAAGTACACGTATAAAGTTCGCTTCGCTCTGGTACGTACTCAGGTACACAGAGAATTCTGAGAAACGAACGAATACTTAAAGCTATTGAAAATACGTAAGTGAATACATTTAGGACAGTAATATTCTTACTGTTTTGTTAAGAGGGCGTGGTACATGAATAAATGGAAAAACATTTATAAAGATGTTTGGATGCCAATGCATATAAAAAAGATAACCCTAAAAATACATTTATCCAACTTCATGAGCAAATATTTTGCCCAAATGATCGTTCTTGGTGAAATATTTGAAATGACGATTTTCTTTCTACCTTTGATTCCGGCACAAGAGATTTTCTTAAAGAGATTTGTCGCTGTGAACTACATATTTGCTTACAGAATTGACATACACTGTTATCTGTGCTTTAAATTCTATGAGCTTACTATGGAAACTTCCTATAAATCTTTAGACTTCAATAGACCGTTTTGCGTTTCTTTAAATAGCTCACACTTTTACGTGCAGATCACATTTCATTCTATGTGAGCGTAATCTAGGGTAACCAGACGTTGATGTTTTTCAAAAGGTAGTCCTCTTTTTTCGAGTATCACCTTGTACGATGCAAGGACAAAAAACATTATAGTTACTTCTTCAGACAAGTTGCGCAGACAAGTTGCGACGGTCCCCTTAATGCAACACAAGCTATTGAGTCGAGGAATGAGAAATGATAACTCAGGCAAATATAGTTAAATCAGTCTCGCGTACCGCCACGCCGCTCACAGAGGTGGAGAGAGTTGTACTTGCTGAAATCTATAATATTATAATACGAGGTATCTTCAATCACAAATGCCCGTTTCTTCAATTTACAAAATTAAGTATACTGAGCTATACAAAAGTTCCACTTTGGCTCGTCACAAAGTGCCCGGCGAAAAGTCTTGAATGTGACACAAAAACAGTCACTTAAATTTTACTTTCTTTGAATTGTTTTGAAGAACGGTACAAAAGTCAACTAAAATAATGTTGTCAGTTTTTCAACGTTGAGTTGCAACTGTGATATATGATTGCTATAGACCTGCAAACTTTGCGTTATTTTCTGACAACAGACTAAAACTGCAAGCTGTTGTTCGCCCGCCCCGATGTCTTCCATTGGCTTACAACGTTGTGGATTGCATCGGGGAACACTTTGAACCTATAATTACAGATGATGGTATATTGCGAAAATGTTATGTGTCAACATGTCCTTGAAAACTGTGTAGTTCCTTGCAACATATATAATTCGGTGATATACTTCTGACACAACGTAGCTGTCTGCAGACCAATAACATGCATCAAATATTACAGTGCAGGTATTCTTATTGGCTCAGTCAAATTGGGTAACAGCTTTAAGTACAAGCTAAAGCCAGTCATATTCTGGTAAGCTGGATGTGTGTTGAAATACAGCAAACTGTCAAGTTTTCCCTCGATAAACCATCATCTCTAGAGATGATGGTTTATCGCGGGAAAAGTTGACTGTTTGATGGATTTCAATACACGTCCAGCTTACCAGAAGATTACTGGCTTTAGCTTGTACGTGGAGCTGTTGCCCTATTTGACTGAGCCAATAAGAATGCCGCTATTTTAATATTAAATGCATGTTATTGGTCTGCAGACAGCTACGTTGTGTCAGTGTTTTCAAGGCTATCTTGGCACAAAACATTTTCGCGATATGCCATCATCTCTAATCATCTCCACCTATAATTAAAGTTCTTTGGTGAAGTCACCAAGTCAAATCACAGATTGTGCTGGATTTTGCACATATCAGTGGAGTCTATACTGTAATCAAATGATAACGCGAATATTACTTGTGTCTATTGAATGCCCGTTGGCTTGCACGAGCCTATACGACGACCGCTCGGACTGACCCTATCGAACAGAAGGGGACGGGCAGTTTAATTTGCGAAGAGCGGCGTTCGTGCCTAGGGGACGAATCTAGGCGCGGTGCGATGAGTCGACGGAGAGGGTTGAAGAGGTTCACAGGATCCGAGAAAAAAAAAATTTCTCTCGCGGACGATGTTAGGGTTGCAGTTTGTTGGGGAGCCCTTGGGAGGGCGACGAGGCTGTGGATGCGAGTGCGTTGAGGTCAGTTGAGGTGAGAGAGGGGTGACGGCCAGACATTGTCGGTCTGGGCTGTCTCTTGCACGTACCGCACACAGTCGGCCCTCGACGGACGTGAAGAGGGATGGGGTTAGGGGCAGACGCAATAAAGCGGTCGCAACCAAATTGGAGCGAAGGACGCCGTCGCCGCCACCGCCTGGCAGGGGCTGTTAATGAGCTTCCGAATTAATATGAAAACTAAACGGACGGAGGTGGTGGAGGGTTTTGATGGAGGGGAAGGAAGAGGGGATGCGTCGCTCCGCCACAAAGCCGGGTCGTCGAGCGACTGGGAGCGGCGGGTTTATTAACACACGTCCTGTGTGCGTCTGACAGTTCCGCCTATCTGCGAGCTGTCTGGCCTAGCTTCCCCCAGGGGATTAACCTAGAAAACACATTGCTACCGGTCGAGGGAGGGAAAAAAAACAAAAGAGATTAATTGATGACGCCAAATGAACCAGCTCTACACAAAACAGAGCTGGGGGACGGACGCTCATGACACGGACATTTGAATACTCTTGTTTTTTATGCCGACGATGATGCGTCTAGCACAAACGGACCTGATTGGACATAATTATTATCGTTACGTTTCTACCGTTTGTGGGGATATTATTATTATTTTTTTTATTTCGCGTCCCCTCGTTTGTGATGTGCAGTAATTCTGCCGTCCGTGGCATTACACACAGTCGTCTGTGTGGAAATAGAATAAATGATAGTCGCGGGCATTCGAACGTAACGTCCTCATAGAGACACTTTTTCAAATCAAAACGCGTACATGCTCTTGACAAATATTTTGCCTGACCCCTTTTCAGTAACGTTCTGTTATACAACGCTATTATTTTGGTCTGTTTGTGTCTAGCGACTGAGGCTAGCTATATACGATCCTCTTTCCCAAATTATCCTCCCTAGCGAAATTGCATACGTTCACAATATTTCAGATAAATGAAATAAAACCATTATTATTAAAAAAAATAGTCCAGTTATTCGTCTTAGTCATCTGGAACTGACTCGACAATGTTTTGAGTACATTCATTAAAATACATGTCAAGATAATTTAATTTGCGAAAACTACTTCTGGACCGCAAACTTGACATTATCTTATGAACACATTGTTCCACTTCTGAGTTTTAAAATAATCCTACTACCTTCCTTAGCGTGATATTGCTGCATTGATGATTCGATCATAAAATAGGCACACTTATTACAACAAATTATAATATTGCAGATTTGAGTCCTTCTGTAAATTTTCCAGCTAATTTAGTTATCCAATTTCGTCAAGGATGTAGTGTCTATTTGAGTCAATAATGTTTTAGGCACATTTACTGCAACAAATATCAAACTCATTTAACTTGAGACTACTTCTGGGGGCCGATTAAATATCGCCTTTGATGGGTGCAACGCAAAATTTGCACCTGCGTTGCATCTGGTTGCGCTGCCTTGGAATTATATACTGTACTTATGTAATGCCATAGAGGACCTGTGTAACTTGCTCTACACTTGCGTTGCGCTGCGTCTGTGCAAATAGAAGGTGGCGATATTTAATTTCCCTCCTGGACAACATATTTGTAACCAAGCCAGACGAACAAATTACTTCCACGTAAATTTTTAAGATATTCCAGGTAGCTACCTTATTCGACGATGTATTGCGTAACCGACTCGACGATGTAACTGGCACATTTATTACAGGTATATACCTATACATCTATTTTGGCAAAAGTCCTTTTCGGATACAGGTTTATAATTTAGTCATACAAATAAACTATTAACGTATGTTTGCTTTAAGACATTTACGTTATCCACCTTAATCAACGTTGTATTGTGTGATTCATTCGACGATGTAATTTGTTACAGCAATTTTCAAGCTCATTTAACTCGACAAAATTTTTTTCGGTCTGCAGATTTACATAATTATTTATAAACACGTTGATTCTTTAGGTAAGTTTTTAAGTTACCCGCCGTAGTTAACGACGTATTGCGTAGCTAACTAAACGATGTAATGGCAGGCACACTTGTTACATAAAATGTGAAGCACATTTAATTTGATAAAACGTGTTCTGGACTGCAGATATTTAGTCATTAACAATACTGATTCGGTCTGTAAGTTTTTCAGCGTTTGAAAATTATGTATGACCTACAGTTATTATTTGCACGGATCCTCAAAATCATTTATTTTATAGTAAACTAAAAAGTGTTGAAATAATGTCTTAAAATGCGTTTTTCGCTTCTTAAAAATGCAGAACTTCACAATCTTGAAAACATTTTGAAATAATGCAGCAGCTAGCTGGCGTACCACACGAGAAGGTAAAACAGGTGGTTCTAGCGAATGCAGCTCCAAAATGTTCTGAACTGAAACAATATAGACAACATTTGTAGACTTAACAGAAGGCGAATTAATAATTTCTGAAGAAAAATAACATGCCATGAACTAACACATTCGGACTTTAAATTGGTCACTGTAGTAGTAAAATATGGTTATGTGGGCTGTAGAATAACAGTAAAAACACATGTTTTCTTGCATGTTGTTTGATAGTACGTGTGAGAAGTTAGTTCAATTCGTCCCTGATTCGTTGTACCGTTCGGGGAAAATAACCCAATGAAGAACAGAGAACACTGTCTGAAATTATGTTCTATGTCATCCTATGTGAAGTAACTGTGTAACTTATTTCTGTCTCAAACTCTTAACACATTTAAACGTAGCGTATCTCAAAGAAAGTAAAAACTGGCAACGATGATGTTTCATCCAGCTGCCTTACATATATATTTCGCAACCGTTTCTGGCGGGTTGTTGCTGCTATCCAAAATTGTCAACAAGGATAAAAGTATGGGAAGAAAGAATTGACAGACAACTTTAGTCGAGATGTGGCAGTGCATTAATTGTACGTTAAGTGGGTGGGCGGAGAAAATACTGAATCACGCAGGGATACCCTTTTCACGATGAATGTTTATGAACAAATGGTCGCAAATCTTGTAGTCCAGTCTCACGCCGTGTTTGAAACTTTATTGGCAATACGAATTTACTACGGTGTATGGCATTCGTATGTTTCTTATGTTAAACCGTCGAATGCGCTACCGTCGTAGTTAAACTGGGTCTCGCGACCATTCAGTTGGGTAAAGCAACCAGTGGTAAGGCTGCCTTAGGTTCACTTCAAGTACTGAGCGTGAGCGTACAAGCGCTGTCCGAAAAAAAGGCGTGTGTCGGATCACGTGTACAAGACGTTCACGATAAAGTCAGCACTTACGGAACAGTGGTCACTATTGCTTCCACCCAATACATATATTTTTCCCCCACTTCTAGAAAAATTAATTTAGCAGCGTAGGTAAATAAACACAGTAGACTTCACCGCACTTGATAATTAACGCTTGCGGCGAAATTAAACTGCAGGATGAGTCAGGACGGAATGTGTTAATTCCGTCTGGTGATAGCTCATTAGAAAGTAAGTCGATAATGTGTTTTATTTTGTCCGTATAAGCGGTTCGGGATAACGTGAGCACTCAAAACAGCCCTAATAAATGTCTATTTTCACCTTATTCGTATCTTTCCGAGCGTAACATCTAACGACGGGAAATTTCTAACCACTCTGGACACGTCACTTAATGCTTGCACTTTTAAGATAAACTGCGCAGTCGGTAGGACCCTATACAGTTTGGTAAAGTGAAATTTGTTAACTATATAAAACACACATATGTCAAATTTTGTTTATTTTACTTTAGTACTGTTACATTTAAGAAGTAAAATACACGGAACTGCGTAGGCAATTCGCTGCCAACCATACAAGCAGTAACGTAACTACTGTTAAAAATTTAAATTATATGCAGTAAAGGGTAGTGATTTGTTTCTAAGGTTAAATCTTCAGTGCTCACTTTATCCCGAACGACCTATAAAAAGATTAAGTTAGGAGTAATGTATTAAAAATTTCATTTTTTTAAAAAATAAAATCAAACACTCATTGGTCTCCCATTGGTGTATTATATTCAGAGCTTCGTTGTTTAATGAATGAGTGAGATATTTTTGGTCAGCGCTTAAAATCGAGGTCTTAAGTTCTAGCGAGGGATGACATGATGTGAGCATGGAGCAGCGCCGGAATTAAAAAGCGGGGGAAACGGGAGATCCCCGATAAAACCTGCCGTTCGTTTCTTAATGTTAAGTGGTAATTATGTTAATAATAAAAATACATAACACCCACTGGCATTCCGAAATGTGAAAATAAACACACAATTACACGTTTGCTTAAAAAGGTAATGATTTGCTTATGTTAACCAACAAAAACCACTCTTAAAAAATTAATCACCTTAATTTACTTCTAACCAACATTTGGACGCAAATTTAAATTCTGGCTCGAACAAAACCGATGTAAGTACTATTCGGAATTCGAGTCGCACTGACGCCACAGAAACCTTGCCGTTTAGATGTCCACGTCACTGTCTGCCGGGAATCGCCTGCTGAAGTCTGGTCGAATCCTGCGTGTGCACCATCGACGTAATTAGCTATTAGTTGTGTGGGGAAAAAAGGCTCAATGCTTAGTTGTACAAAACCAATTTCTGGGCACGTTTCATTATTTGATGACAGTGAATCACGTCAAGGTGGCCGAATTGTTAAACGTATTTCGCGCGTTCCAGACCTACAAGTGCGGAAGCCGTAAGGACGAGACTACACGCGCATCGCCTCTCTCCCTAGACTCTAGGCGCAAGTCACAGAACTGGCGTGCAGTCGCCTCGCTGACAACTAGCATCTATGAGACTTTCAGTGGTGATCCTATTATTTCTGTACCTGAGAAGCATAAGGAGGTAAGTCCAAAATGTCAATTTTTCACTACAAGAGTTTAAACACTTCTGTTGCAATCATACATTGATTTGTTTTTGTCATTTTTCTGTTTGAGGATTTATTTGGACTTACCGACACATGTATCTGAATACCGTGAAATTATGAGAAGATTCATATGCGTATCTTATTTCCAAC
>PNEQ01126641.1:0-12080 GCA_003012365.1 Medauroidea extradentata | reverse complement strand
CATGACGTATTATTAAAAATAAATGTATATTGTACAAGCCTACACCTTTATAAGAGAATCTGCGTCGAAATTTACAAACCTAGAAAAGACAGCAGAGTTCCCATTTTCGGCTGCTAGAAAATATGCTTTAATGAGTCGAGGTGAACTTGAAACGGGTATACACGCGTGTAACGTTCTTTGAATTATATTCATAAACATACATCACTCACGTGCGATGGAGAGTTTTCTAGTAATCTGCTAACGCCCGAAGTTCTGAATAGCGCTCGGCGATCTGGGCAGGCGACCACCCTTAACATAAAAAATTTTTATTTGTTGATACAAAATATTTCGTATTTCGTGGAAAACTACATACGAAAAAAAAACGAACAGTAAGTTCTTAAAAATACGACGTTCGTCTTGTTGTTATTTAATAAATGTATTAATTTTTAAATAGTTTCTGCGGGTGTTTGGTCGTCTATTGTTGCTGTGTGCAAGTTCTGGATACTATGATACTAGATAATGAAAAAGTTGCAAGTCTTTTTGTCCGAGTAGCACGTCGTCGCTGTCCACTCGGGGCGGACCGATACTGATGTCGATTTGTCGGTATGGCTCTTAAGCAATACAGTCGCTCGCACGGAGCCCCGACAACTAATTAGATTATTAAATGTCTCGCAATCGTCTCTCTTCAATTACTAACCAGAGGTGTCTCGGCCCGACGTACTTTGTGACTCGGCGAACTCTTAATGGCGTCCCGACGCCCAAAACAACGACGATGATGGCACCTCGGCCCACAATACTCCACGTCTCGACGCCTGACGGTGGCACTCTGCCCTACCGTCGCTGCGACTCGCCGACGACCTCCTCGCTTGACCACGTCCGTCCCGGAACAACGCCGGCTCGCTTCTCGTCACTGATTTGCGCCAAAACCCCCCGCCACTTGGCCAGCAAGCTCCGGTTCGTTTTGGGCCAATCAGGAGTCAGCTACACCCGATGGCCCCGCCTCTCGAGGACCACTGCTTAATTCCTCGTCGCTATTTACATTCATTTACATAAAATGGTTCATTTACTTATTAACATTTATGATTTCTTAATTACTACATATCTATAACACAGTAACAACTAGCAAAGCCATTGGCTGGACCCCTCCTCTCGTGACCAGCTAGTCAGGTGGTTCGAGCGGGGGTGGGGTGAGGCCCCAAGACACACTCTGCACCTGCTTCTCTCCTTCGTCTTCACAAAGACAAAATATATACAATTTCTTATTTATAACATAAAACTTGGTGCAGTAATGGTATTTTAATGAGAACTATTGCAATGTGATCCTGAAACAATGACGAAGAGAATGAATGGTTGCAAGACATAGTTATTATTGCACATCAATTTATGATGGTTGACACTGATAACTATTGAATATACCAAATCGGGGTGGCGACCAAATGGGCCCGTCACAAAAAATTCAAGTTATTGAAGAGGATGTGTCTCCTATATCCTCCATCCCCCTCCTTTTTTCGTGGCTCACCAATAATGACGCCTATGTAAGCACCCCTGATAGTTTCTCGGCATTGTATCTAGTTCGACGGAAATTGTCGCTAAACGTGAGCGGTGAGCTTGTGTTCGGACTGTCAAAGTGAGTACTGTAAGAAGGAATCTAGATTTTATCTACTTGAAAAAACTTAGGTAGCAGCCTGCGAATGCGCGTAGAGAGGAGACTGAAACACAGGGAGCGAAGAAAAAGATGTCAAATTGTTTGGTTGTTTATTGTTGAGCAGGTTATATTGCTCGCGAGAGACACGTTCAGCGAATCACCATCAAAGCGAGAAACCTGCACTGTAGTCGGGTTAATTCAACTACAGGTTGGAAAGATCACGGTTTAAAGTTTGGCACAGGGAAAATTTCTGCTGTTTGAGTGCTGGTAAGGTATAAACTGATCAATCACAGAGCTTTAGTGAATTTAAAGTTACACGAAGTTGTTATTTGAAAGGCAAAATTGGTCTGTTTTTCTCTTTAAAGTAAATTAAATTACTTCTCTCTTTACCACGCATAATTAAATTTAATTTTAATAAACGGTTTGTATTTTATTAGGTCCGTTAGCGATTGCAGCGCAAGTAGCGTTAGAATTTTTTCCTGTTGAATTCTCTCTTATAATAAAACACATTTTCTTTGCCGGGTAGCTTCCTGCCAGCTGGTGAAAGAAGGGAAACAGCATCTCAACTAGCTGCGTAGCACATGTTACCAACAGACTACCGTCAGCGTACATGTGGTTGAATATAAATGTTGAGGAATGGGGGGAGGGGGGAAGTGCGCGCGCGCCAGAGCTACTGTGCAACACTTGTCGCAAGAACACCAGGCATCACGCTTCCAGCAAAGTGAGTGCGACTGGCGGGGTCTGCAGCAACTATTTCTTCTGAATGTTCTCTACACTACTGGACTGCTGTCAACTGTGGAGCCGCCATTGTGGCGGTGCCTTGTCATTGACAATGCCATTCAGCGCCATTATAACGCACTTTCAGATCAGAAAGCGATCATTTTAAGTTAGGCCTCTATTGAACTGCATATTACAATGGTTTTTCTGAACGATAAACCAATACTTATATAGCATACATACAGGTTAGCTGTATATTTTTAATTGACTCCCTACATTGTTATGAATAAGGTGAAAATAGACATTTATTAGGGCTGTTTTGAGTGCTCACGTTATCCCGAACCGCTTATACGGACAAAATAAAACACATTATCGACTTACTTTCTAATGAGCTATCACCAGACGGAATAAACACATTCCGTCCTGACTCATCCTGCAGTTTAATTTGGCCGCAAGCGTTAATTATCAAGTGCGGTGAAGTCTACTGTGTTTATTTACCTACGCTGCTATATACCTTTTTCTAGAAGTGGGGAAAAATATATGTATTGGGTGGAAGCAATAGTGACCACTGCTCCGTATGTGCTGACTATCGTGAACGTCTTGTACACGAGATCCGACACACGCCTTTTTTCGGACAGCGCTGCCTGCCTCGGAGCCCAGCTCACGCAATAATAGGTGATGATATTTTGATAAGCTCTTGCGCTCTAGGTCTATACTGCTGGTGAGGGGTGAGAATGTTGTGAGTATAGAGCAGCGCAGAAATGAAGGGGCGGGGGAGGCGAGAGATCCTCGAGAAAACACGCCGACCAGCGACATCGTCCGGCACGATTCCCACGTGCGAAAATCAAGGGACCGACCTTGCCGGGAGTCGCATCCAGATCGCCTTGGTTAAAGGCGAGTTCTATAGCCACTGCTCCGACCGCGGCTTTCACAAGAATTCGGATTTACATGTCATATAGGGTGAGGTTCAGTAGCTTTCATATTTCTGGGATTAAAATAATACATTTATAATTTAACACCGTTGGCAACTGTTAATTATGTATTTTTCAACATAAAAGGTGGTATTGGTTTCAGTGAAAATGGTTGTTTTCCCAATAAAACTTCAAATGACAGTATCTTGGGAACCACATATTTTGAGTTGATGCCATGTTTACAACAGGTGTTATATGCTGTTCGTAGTAAAGTGGGCACTTTTCATGTCCAGTCATAAGTTTGCATTGAGAATTTTTCATCTTTACGTCACTTATTACTATTAAAATTTCCATAATGCCTCGGAGCTCTGAATACGGATTTACGTGTTAAATTTAATTGGACAGTGCTCGGCCATTCTTATGTTATCGCTTTCGGACAAAAACATTTTTTTTTTGCGTTGAGAAGAAGAGAACATTAAAAAATTAGAGAAAAAACTTAGTTTACGTTTTCGAGCGTCTTTTGATAATGGAAATACTTATTTGTTCATTATTTAATCGTATTGGTTTTAAAAAAAAAGTAAAAATTATCTATAGAAGTATAGGTAGTGCAGAGACAAAAAAAGTCAGTGTTCGTCAGCTACTGAACCCCACCCTATATGACATGTAAATCCGAATTCTTGTGAAAGCCGCGGTCGGAGCAGTGGCTAGAGAACTCGCCTTTAACCAAGGTGATCTGGATGCGACTTCCGGCAAGGTCGGTCCCTTGATTTTCGCACGTGGGAATCGTGCCGGACGATGCCGCTGGTCGGCGTGTTTTCTCGGGGGATCTCTCGCCTCCCCCGCCCCTTCATTACTGCGCTGCTCTATACTCACAACATTCTCACCCCTCACCAGCAGTATAGACCTAGAGCGCAAGTGCTGATCAAAATATCATCACCTATTCTTGCGTGAGCTGGGGCTCCGAGGTAGGCAGTACACCAAAGGGGGCGGTTCACTGAAAATTTTAATTGTTTTAAATTTTTTTTTTATTCGTATGAGATACAGTTTGTTTTGTAGGAATATACTGTGACTATTTTTTACTGTAACGGAAACTTTTGAGCTTTCATATTTTTTGAATTATAGCGTATGAAAGTCAAAATTTGCATAAAACGGTTTTATTCAAATAAGGAAAACCAACATGCTTACCTAAATGAAAATTTCACACTGAAGAATAGAGCATGTGTAAAAACCCTAGTTAATATATTTTTGTATTTTTAAATTTTTTTTATAAAATTAGCATTTTTTATTTCAAATCGATACTTTTTTAAACTTAAAAAAGTCAATGCGGTTTGTAATCATGTCATGTCATAGTCCATGACACTGTTCTTCGGCGTGAGGTTTTTTTTTTTTCATTTCGGTAAGTATGTTGGTTTTCTTTTGTTGAATAAAACAGTTTTATGCTAACTTTCACTTTAATATGTTATAATACAAAAACTATGAAAGCTCAAAAAATTTCGGTACAGTAAAAAATTGTCACAGCATTTTCCTACAGAATAAACTATACATCATACGAATAAAAAAAAGTAAAACAATTAAAATTTTCAGTGAACTGCCCTCTTAAGCGTACTACAGTGTAGTAAAACTGAAGTAAAACTGAGGAATCAGTGTTGGAAGAAAATAGTTGTGTAATATCTCTTGTCTACTCTACGTGCTGATGGAACAAGAAGCAGCTAGATACATTTAGTTGGGAAACCACACAACCAGCCCTCGCAGCTAACAACATTGAATCAGCTTGCATGCGTGGGCGTGAGTGTGAGCGTCGGACATTGCCCCGACACGTACGTTACCTTTGACGTGCCTCGCCCGCGGTATTTAATACATCGCCCGTACACTGAGCAATTCTGCTGGCTTCCTCGCACTCGCTTTCAACCAGCCGAGGCGACTGATGCCGCCACAACTTTGTACCGATCTGTCTCGCTCGGCGAGAGTTCCTCCTCGGTAGAATTGAGCGCGCGGTTCACGTGATTCTCTCTCTCTCTCTCTCTCTCTCTGGCTCTGTTTCCGCGGCGTGATGAAGACCCTTCCGCGAAAATAACCGTCGTCGCCAACTTCTATCCCTAGTAAGCGTGAAGTCGCTGTGCTGAACTAGAGAGTGAGTGTGTGTATGTGTGTGTTGAGGTTGCTCAGGAGGGGGGGGGGGAGTAGTCTGTTAAATAGTCGAGCGAACTTGATAACTGACTCTGTTGTTGTTTTGTGCGCGGAATTTAGTTTTCACACGTACGGAAGCCTGAGGTGCTGCCGTGGGTCACACTGAAATTCAAGTTAACCTTCGCGTCATAGGGACACTGAAAGGCACACAGAGCGTCACAGAGTACAAACACACACACGAACATACAGCATACACACATACACAAACGCATATGTAGACGGTCACGTGAGGACATTCGAAGACCGCCTTGTTAAACAATGAAAACCATAAATTAATGCCCTAGGGTATTTTAAGCTTCTTTGACACTGTGAGCAAATGTGCATTTTCGTGCTAAAAACACTCAAAAATATCTACTCATATTTTTTTTTTATCTGTAGGAAAATTGTTCCCTTACAAAGTCAGAAAATCGTTTTCGTCCGAATGTTAATTTAGCTGCACTTAATATGCCGAAAGAAGTCACGAAAACTAAAATAAACAATTGAACAATTACAAGGCAATCTAATTCCGGAATTGTAGGTATTTTACACGTTGGTTGACAACAGATAATATTTTATTCTTTCTTTCTTTTTATTTTTTGCTTTTTTTGTTTTATTCTAGAATTTATGCACTGGAAATAACTACTAAGACACTCACTAAGAAAAGCGTGCCCAGTAAATTAGAAGCAGTCAATACGACCGTAGTACCGAAAATATGTCATTAGGTATTGCTTATGAAATGCTTTCCTTGTGAATGAGAAGAATTAAGGACAACATGAAAAAAAGTGTTCAAGTTATTGTGAAAAGTCTATGAAGTGTTTCTTTTGTCAGTATGTTTCCGACTGGAATTGAGAACGTCTGAAAAAAAAAATGTTTAGTACAATCCTATGTTTGTTTTTTGAGAGAGGAAGTTGTGGCGGCGAATATTTTAACTGTAACTCCTCCCCATCCACTTTGCGTGCGTCATAGAGTATTTTAAAGAAAACCTAAATAAAAAAATTCTGAGTATAGAGTCAGCGGCGGATTAATAAAGAGAAGTTCCGCCGACTGTATATTCCTCTGCGGAAAAAAAACGCGAACTTTGGCTTCCTTTCTTGGAAACAATCCTGTATTCGCACCACGTAGAAACACCTCACAAAGGACCGACATCAATATACAGTCAGATACCGACAATGGGCGTGAAAAGTTTATTGATTTTACATTCTAGGTGCCTCGGCCGAGCTTCAACAGAACCTTTACAGCAACAACCGCCTTCTTCTGGGAAGGGAGGAAATGTCATGTGTTTGAAACCAATTTTACATATGTTTAGAGATTATGGTTTGTAGCGGGAAAACTTGAATGTTTGCTGGGTTTCAACGCACGTTTAGCTTATGAAACGATTACTGGCTTTCGCTTGTACGCAGGGATGTTACCCTATTTGACTGAGCCAATAAGGATATCGCTATTGTATTATCTGATGCCTGCTGTTGGATTGCAGACAGCTACGTTATGTCAGACGTACATCACCCAATCATACACGTCACAAGAATCTGTGAGTGTTTTCAAGGGTATGTTAGCACAAATCATTTTCACGACGTAGCCTACCATCAATAGAGATGATGTTATATCGCAAAAATTATTTGTTCCTACATACCCTCTAGAAAGCACTGTGGTTTCTTGCGACATGTATGATTGGGTGATATACGTCTGACACAGCGTAGCTGTCTGCAATCCAACAGCAGGCATCAAATAATACTGTTGCGTGTTGGCCTGGCAGCAGGCACATTACATCATGCTGGGTGGTCAGCCCTGTGAGTCAACCAGTGATGTCATGGGTTTTCGCAGCTATGTCGCATCTCCCGAGAGACATCACTGGGTTTCTCCGATGACGTCAGTGCGAATATGTGACTATCAACAAGTACGTCCGAGGTAATGTCTATTTTTAGACTTCAGGTCACCGTATTTCATCAGCCGTTGACGTCATTGTAGGGGCCGTATAAAAGCCTCGGTACTGCGCAACAAGTGTAGTATTGCAGAGTCTTGTGCGAAGTCGGGAGGTGAGAGTCTTGTGGAGTCTTAGTAGTGAGTCGTGAAGATGAAGTGAGACCGAGAGTGGTGTGAGGCAGCGTCCTTAGGGGCGGTGTTGCCACTTGGACGACGATGGACGTCGTGAGAAGTGACGGGCCAAGAGAAGACACTGACAGCGGCACAAAGGTGAGGACCCAGTGCCTTGGGGGCGGTAACACGACGTCGTCGAGGCTGATGTAACATCGGCGGAGCTGACGAGGTGTGGCATCACGAGGATGGCAACACGGCGGCAATGGTCGGTGTCGAGTCTGAGTAACATCAGCGCCCTGCAGAAGGGACAGACAGCACTAAGGTGTTGTGTGTCGGCACGACTGAGCTGACGAGGTATGGCGTCTCGAGGATGGCAGCACGACTGCAGTGGTTGGTGTCGAGGCTGTGTGACGCCAGCAGGCTGCAGGAAGGATGAACAACACTTGTGGTGTTGTGTTGGAGTGCTGCAGAGGTGGTGAGCTGTGGAGAACCACACTGACGGTGTTGTGTCGAGGAGGGCAGTAACTGGTGACTTGAGGAGACTGTCTACCTGGTGATTCAAAAGAAGAAGTGCTTCGCGAGTTCGCTATTGGTCCTGCTCGGAGAAGGTGCTAAGCTTGTGCAGAGAGGCTGGTGAGGGCATCTTGGTGATGTCAGGAAGACATCTTGGTGATGTCAGGAAGACGTCTTGGTGACGTCGGAGTCTACTGCGAGGCTACAGGCACATACTTCGGAGCAGTACTGGGTGAGACAAGAGGGCTTCTGCTGCGGGTCGACAGGTGAAGAAGAGGTGTGCGACGGGAGTCGAACCGAAGACTTCAAGAGTAAAGACAGTGGTGCACTCTGGGTGCTGCACTGTACATGGTGAGCCATCCTCCCTTAGGACTGTTAAGGTTGTACATTTTCACTATTTGAGTAACTGTTGATTGCATCTATGACTGAATTTTATTGTGATTTGTAGTCTTTAATTGATTAATTATAAATATTCTGGTGCTTTAATTGTCTAAGTTAATTAACGTTCTGTGGCACAGTAGTAATTGTGTGCATAACTAATTGTGTTGTGAGAGTAATAGTTGATTACTGTTTTGTGTATTTCGTAGCTTTGTGAGCTATTAAATCCAGTACTTAATTTAACTCTTTTATTTATAATTATAAAACCTCTACCCTAAAAGAACTCATGGGAATTGTCCACATGAAAGTTTGTGTCCTTAAACTTGTAACAATACAATAGCGATATCCTTATTGGCTCAGTCAAATAGGGCAACAGCTCTACGCATAAGCGAAAGCCAGTCATCTTTTCATAAGCTGAACGTACGTTGAAACCAAACAAACAGTCAAGTTTTCCCGCGATAAACCATCATCTCTAACCATCATCTCTACAAATGTTATGCATATGTGATTTCTGTGTGTGCGTACGTACGCACGTGAATTAACACTCCCAACATTGTGCTCTGCTACTGCAGAGAACGTTTTGTACGCGAATTTTATTACACAATTCGAGCAAAAACATGTAAATTTGTAGCAGTCTTTAGAAAAAGAAAAGCATACAATTTAAAAAAAAAATAGGCTAAGTGCCACATCAGTTTTCAGTACGTTGCAAGCCGAACTGAATTTTACCATCAATATACAGAAAAACGTATGTTCTAATATACGTTCACCAAGTGGGCGGTAATTTTATTGCACTCACCGTTTACCTGGACATTCTTATTTAAAAAAACCTGCTGTGTAGCTATCGGAACTAATGAGAAAAAATGGAAAAGGAA
Source organism: Medauroidea extradentata (assembly GCA_003012365.1). Lineage (NCBI taxonomy): Eukaryota > Metazoa > Arthropoda > Insecta > Phasmatodea > Phasmatidae > Medauroidea > Medauroidea extradentata. The sequence continues at coordinate 2,865 of PNEQ01126641.1, read as the reverse complement.
AATTGTTTCTTAAATAAGTACTTTTAGAGCGGGTATATAAAACATAAATGTTGTCTGTTTATAGTTGTTTAGTATTGTTACAGTTAGTACGGTTTGTTGAAGGTTGGAGGTCTTAATTTAAAATTAAATAAGAAAATATTGCTACTTTTTATTCAATTTTCACAACTGGCCACCGAATAATAAATAATTTTAATTTTCCTATGTACAGGTATGTTTTTACACTGTGAAATTTCACTACGAGTAATAACTTCCGCTCATATAACAGTCCTACTGTTACATGTTTCTCTACGTCGCTCTTTATTTCAGAAGTCCCGAGGCCTCTCCTTACCCACTTACACGTACCCTTCACCGCGCGCTAGGGTTATTTAAACATCCTCCCTAGCCTCCGGTAGAATCTTCTTGTAGGTCGCAGTCGCTGGTCGCCCCCGACGTCACAGCCTCCCTCACTCGCCGCCGCCGACGTCACTTATTGCTGTGCTATCACTCTCGTCGATAATTCGTGGGACTCCAACGACTTAAATCTCCAGAACTTAGGGATAGTCGTCCTTATGTACTCGCGAGTCCATTTCTGAAAATATACTGTTGCGACGAGGTGACGAAGGGGCAAACTATAACTTTCCGATAGCAAGTAACCTCTCATCGTTGCAAAGGGTACGAAATGTCGTAACCTTCTGATGCTGTGGCGAGCCGTTCTATAAGATATGACCTTGCCAGCCTGTAATCAGCAATACTAGCGGCGTGACCCAAAATGTCGTTTAAGTTACAGAGGTTTGCCGCTGGTGCATCATTGTACCGCTTAATGTACTGGAAATCGACCATGAGTGAGGGTGCTGATTTATCGCGGGAAAATGGATAGTTTACTAGGATTCAGTATAACATGTCCACATCTGACATTCTTCTTTCGTAACTAGCGTGTCACCATCTGACTGGACGAATGAAAACTCTAATGTGCGCCTCCGACTATTCGTGATTCGTCTTAAAAAAACTACATAACTACCGCCGATCATACAAGGCGATATAGTGGTTTACAAAATACTGTGGCACTAAAGACTCTTGCGATTTTCCACTGTCTCCAGTCGTGATTCACACGCTCACATAGAAGTCTTGATAAGCCGAGTAAGATGGCGAGGGCTCGAAGACAGTGTATCGTATTCACAGCACCCGACACCTTGCTCGTTACAACATGAATGATTTGTAGTTTATTACATCGTTACTTTTACCACGTCGTTATTCAAAGTTGAAGCAGCTAGGTTACAGTGACTACAAGAACAAACAAAAATATGTTTTATTATATAAAGTTCTTGAAGTTCTTAAACTTTAGTGGGGAAATTGACATTTTATTACAAAAATTCCGGTACTGGAATAGATTACAACCGATTGGCGAAACTGGTTTCCTATATTCTAGGACAATATCTCGTTTATGAAGAATTTGATAATGAAAGATGTACACTTGTGTTCAAAATACCTTTCATAGCAACATGATATCTTGATGTTACGTATTAACAAAATATTGTGTAGGGACTTGTTATTATCAAGTGATTTGGTTTTTTTTATACCTTCTCGTCCCGAAAACGGGATATTGTAATATTATATGCATGCTTAAGTGGCTGTGTCGCCTCATTTGTTAAAGCAATCCATTTCCGTTAAATAAATTAAGAGTGTGATGAATTACCGGCAATGTTTCTTAACATGAACGTAACGCTTCATGATTATGTGCGAATCATGGTATAAATCGGTACAAAGAATCATTTAGTCTTTATAACATATAGCGAGAGAGAATTTTCATCTAAATTTTTTAATTAGGTTAATTATTTTATAATTCATCTTAAATTTTATAATAAAATGTCTGTAAAGATAGTTAAGTTAATTAGCTATGTTCATATTGAAATACTTTCAAATAACTCCAGCCGAATTCGGAATCAGGAAGAAAAAAAACTCGGCATGTTTAGTGACTTGGGTTCTTACACAGTTCTACGTATGCTGCTCTTTGCGTGCTATTTTGTACGAGAGGAAACAAATTAATGTCATAGAAGTGTGGTGGACATCAGACTGAATTGCACGAAGTAGATACACGGTTATTTAGTAATAAAGTAGCACTTAGCAACACTTAACATAACCTTTAAAATGTTTTGCTTCATCGTATTCCCGTAGCAATATTCTCATTTTCTTAATGCAGAAAATAGTTTTTTTTGTCCAAAGCGTTATCATTAAAAATGACTACGGTAATTATCACAGAATAAAATGTAACATGTAAATCCCTATTCTTGCTCACGAAAAGGCTCTCAGGTAGACAGTGGCCTTAGTGAAGAATGGAGAGATTATTCAGTCGGATCTATTTTCCGTGTTAGTAGATAGGAATAGCCGGTTCGTTTTGGTGGCGCGTGGCGTCGGTGCTCGGTGCCTCAGCCGCCATCTTGGATTTTCCTCAAAATTTCCCTTTTTTCCTTTAAAATTTCCCTTTTTCCTTCAAAATCTGCTCATTTTGACTCAAAATTTCCCTTTTTTCCCTCAAAATTTCCCAAATTTCCCTCCAACCACCGAGTCATTGACCCAAAATCGACCTTGACCCTCCGGCTGCTTAAAGCGGCAAACTGACTCAATTTCGCGAGTCAGCTCGAGGCTGTCACAGGGAGCCGCCATTTTGTCGACGCGGCCATCTTGTCTTATGGAAGGTCATGCTCTATCATTCCTTCTGGGAATTGGTCTAGAACATTCGTCATGGCAGTCGCCATCTTGTATTCTAGATTTAAATGACTAGAATATTCTTATTATTTTGATATATCATTCTAATGGTGGTCATCATCTTGTCTAGAATATTACTTTTTCATGCTGTATCATTCTGGGGACGATCGCCATCTTGTCTTC
>PNEQ01126640.1:6208-32396 GCA_003012365.1 Medauroidea extradentata | reverse complement strand
TTTTATTGTGAAATCATCAGCATGAGGGGGGGGGGTGAATTGTGTAAAACAGGAATGAATATGGCATATGAACTTGTTCGGAGGTTTGGACGTTCGTAAATAATAATCGTGAAGTAGGCCTACTATATTATCGACGTGATGCAAAATGCTGGTGTAATAAAAACGATTCACTTGAAATATTACCAAGGTTTATTTAAATATTTCTGCTAACTCACAGGCTGGGGTGGAGGGAATGCCTGAGAATAAGTACAAAGTGTGCTTGCTCCTCAGCTGTGTTTAATGAAACATAACCTTCAAAATTAAATTTAACTGAAACTGTAAATAGCCAGGCTGTATGTCATTGCCTTTAATATTTAACGTGTAGGCTAGAAGAACTGAAATAGTTTAGAAAAGTTCGCGATTATTCAATAGCCTGTTAAAAAATAAACTCACTTTTGCCAAAGTATATGAATAAATTACGAGGCACAGAATACCTAAAAATTTTGACACACACATTATCAATATCTTACAGTTTCAGTCTCTTCATCAACTTTAAAAACAGCAGGAGCAAAACACTATTGTACTTTACCTTTAAATACACAGGTAATCCAATCCATTATGTTGTGAAAACTCTCATCACGAAAGCATTTCTATTTACACAATATTTCACGATTATTATTTTCCGTAGCTTCAAATAGCAAAACCTCACACAGCACAATCCCCATTTTCTCCTTCAAAACTCCGTCACGAACGCTAAACGAAGGCTTGTTGCTTTTCGTTTCGTTTCGACCATAGATAACGAACGCAGTGACGTCAAACGAACACTCGCGAGCACTTAGAATACCGACACTCGAGAAGTAACGAAAATTCGAGAAGTAACGAAGATTTTTGTCGAAATGAAACGAAACGAATAACTTACAGAATAAGTCCCCAGATCTGACACCCAAGTCCAGCGGAAGTTCCGGACACATTACAGAGACACGCCACCATCTCGCCCGACTATCAGAGCGTGGAACAGGAGGTTCAAGGAAACTGGAAGTGTCTTGAGGAGGATGAGTTCAGGACGACCAAGCACCAGTGATGCAGATGTGGAACAGGTGCAACAGGCATTCATCCGGAGTCCCTCCAAATCAATCCGTTGTGGTTCTCGACAGTTGCAGCTACCAACAACCACTGTGCACAGGATGCTGCACAAGAGACTAAAGCTGCATGTCTACAAGGTGCAACTGCTGCATGCACTTCAACCTGATGACAGGCCATAATGCAAATCATTTGCAGTTGACATTCTGAGTCGCATTGATGACGACCCAGACTTTCTGAAAAAGTGATGTTCACGGACGAAGCTTGTTTTCATGTGTCCGGGAAGGTAAACCGCCACGATGTGAGGATATGGGGCTCTGAGAAACCCCACATTAGCATGAAAATGGTACGAGACAGTCCAAAGGTGAACGTCTGGCGTGGTCTGTTACATGATCATGTGATAGGGCCCTTTTTCTTTGAAGAATCCTTAATAACCTCGGCTGTTTACCTGGACATGTTGGAACAGTTTGCATTTCCACAGATCGAAGATCTGCAACGTGACATCTTGCTGCAGCAGGTTGGTGCTCCTCCTCACTGGGGCTTGGTCGTTAGGGCTGCTTTGAACGACAAATTTCCAGGTCGCTGGGTTGGTAGAGGAGGACCCATTCCCTGGCCTCCAAGTTCTCCAGACATCACCCCACTGGAATTTTTATGGGGCTTTGTGAAGTATGTGGTCTACCACATACTCCAGTCCGGGATTTGCGGGAACTGCGAGTAGGCATAACAGCAGCAATTGAACAGATTAACGCAGACTTGTTAGGCCGGACCTGGGCGGAACTGGAATATCGTTTAGATATCCTGCATGCTACAGATGGTACTCACATTGAACTTTGCTAAATGGATACTAAAACTTCAGGTGTGTATGAACATTGTGGCACAAACCGCACCTTTCTATCTTATTTAGTTTTTTTATATTAGCAGTCAAAGTTGTAAAGATCATTTTGGAACATCCTGTAGTATTTGGAATTTTCGCTAAACACGTGTGTTGTTTGAACAATTTTGGTTCAAAGTAAAATTATAGTCCTAACATCAACTGTATGATTACGGACTTGTTACCAACTCTCAGCCAACCTAAATACAAATTATTTTCTGTGGCTAGCTTAATGTGGACTATGCAACGTTGTGCCAACATACTGATAATAACCAATACTAAACTGTTGGATTTTCAACATTATATATTTCACAGAATCCAGAATTTTTGTTTATGCCATCACAATATTTTCTTAAATACATTGGTGTCATTTTAAATGTGTTTCGGAATTTTTATAAAAATGTGCTATTAGTGCAATATTGGTTCAATGTAAAACTATACGTCTAAGACCAACAGCATGACTACCAACTTGTTACCAATGGTCAGCCAACGTACGCACAAAAGATTTTTTATGTTGGCATAATGTGGGTTATGCGACGTTGGACCAACATACTGGAACGACTATTATCCAACAGTTGGATTTCCAACGCCAACGTATAACCAACAGAGAAAAAATTACCTAATACTCATTTTTTTAAATTACGTAACCTTATTATGTTATAAATTGAATGATTGGTTATGTTGACTTTAAAAACGTGATTATGAACTCTTTGTACAATACTGGTTTTGCAATATTCGCCCAATGTAATTATACACACTAAACTCCAACAGTATGTTTACCAACTTGTTGCCAACATTCAACGCACAAAATATAAATAACAATATTTTGGTCTTCCAATATGTTCAGACACTTTCTACTTTAATATAACTAGTTTGTGAATGTTGCTAATTCATTGCAATAATAATACATTTTCCAACATATTTGCTAGCATAATACGTTGCCCCAATGTTGGATTTATATGTGTTTTCCAACACGACATAATGCCAACTACTCCAACCAATTTTCAACTTGGCCCAGCGTCGGTTGTTACTGGGGAAGGCTTGATTTTCGATGCAAATAAACACAATGCACGATTTCCTTATTTAAGTTTCATTGCTACAGTTGAGAGACGATTTTTAAGAAGACTGAATGTATTCAAGTGAAACCTATATTATATTTATGTAGATTATATATATATATATATATATATATATATATATATATATATATATATATATATATATATATATTGTAAATAAAATTGAATTGTTGAAAATTGGTGTGTTATTTTACCCTGTGATTTTGATGATAAATTTTGGAAAGTAATGAGAAGTTCTGCACAAACAAATTACATTAAATGTGCAGAAAGGTAGAGCGAAGATAGAAAAATAAATCTTGCATGGTCCTTATATTGCGATATAATTTTGCATAGTTAGTAGCCTACAAGGTAAGTCGTATGTAAGTACATGTATGAGAATGGTTAGAAGAGTGTAATGCTCAGTTCGGGCAGGTTGTGAAATGAACATTAGAGAGTTAATTTAGAGTTGGTGTGGAGTGAGGCGGAGGAGGGAGGTGTAGGGAGTGAGTGCGGGTGGGGTGTGTGTAATTTGGGGAGGGGTTTGGTGGGGTTGGACGGTGGATGTATCGGGTGATGGAGGGGGTAGGGTGGACTGGGGAAGGGGTTGGCTGGAGGAAGTTGAGATAGAGGAGGTGGGGGTGGGGTCAGCATAAGTAGTGTGAATATGAAGTTCATTGTCAGTTCCTTGGAGGGTGTGGTGCAGTTCGGATGGTGTCCACCATGTTCGAAAGTAGTAAGTAACAAAGATAATTATTTATTTATTTTTAAAAAAATTTATTGATTTTATCGGTAGTGGATCAGGTATAGCCTACCTATGTCAGTGATAGGGTATGTACTGGATGGTGAACTGTAGGATATAACTTGAGTGTAATATAATTTACGAAGGAAATATATTTTAATGGAAATTGATCGGGTATAACTCAGTTTTGTGTGGGGCGATCAGGTCTACAGGAAAATAATAAGTATGTATTATGCACAGTTAAAAAATAATTTTGCTAAAATCGAATCTTGAAAACAGATTGTTTCTATTGGAAATTGATCGGGTTTTGCTAAGATAGCAGTGGGCATAAGCAGATACCATATATTGGTTAAAAGAAAATAATAAAATTCCTTAGAGAAATCAATTTTTTAAAAATTAATCTACAATATTAATTAATTATATATTTTTCGTAATACTGATTATCAGTTTCTTTCATAAATCGTGAGAAATGATTCATGCCAGCCACTTTGAGAAGACATTGGGGTCATGTTGATATTGCGACATCCACAAACGGAATTTTGATGAGTCGAGGGAAAAAAGTGAAATTTTTGGTGAATTTTGACCTTCTGGTGACCTCTAAGGCGGGTTCAAGGTCACATCTAAGATGACGGCAGTGACATATTCCAAGATGACGCGTGGCGCCACATTCGGGTGAGGCTCCACCTTAGGAATCCTGTCCTTGAAGGAACTGTTATATACTATCCACATACACAGGAAGGTGATATAATATGCCTAATTTCCCTCGAAAAATGGGCTAAAAATAATAGCCTATATGTTATTTCATATAATCTCACTTATTCTGCCATCCCTACAGTTATTCTAGCATCCCGTACCTCGATTTGATCTAATTGGCTGCAAAAACTGAGCTACAGATTGTTACGAGAGGAACATAGCCAAGAACGCAGCCGAGGGCGGGGCAAGCTGAGTGAGGTTGTTTTAATATCTCGGGCCCCGACTATAAAGGCTTGCGAAAAGGCTGCGCGAGGCAGAGCCGCCGCAAGGAGACACGAGGTGCTGGACGTCGACGCAGGGCGTCGCCGACATCGAGCCAGAGGGTCGTCAACCACGTCGAGGGGCAACCAGCTCCGGTGTCCAGGAGGGCACAGCCAGGGCAGCGGTCCGTCCCCGGAATCGAAGCGCGAACCAGCCGCGAGAGACGTGAGTTCCCAGTTAAGTTTGCTTTGGGTTAGTACACCGGATTGTGCCGATACAGGCTACACAGATACAAAGGTGTAGTTTAAATTAATAAAAAGGGGCTTGTTCATTATTGGTGTTAAATATTCTTCTACATCTTGGACTATCCCTCACTATTATTCGCTCTAATTGTGTAATTACATGTTTGAGACGTCCTTAAGCTAGTATTATAAAGTTTGAAACACTTCATCCTAGAGTACTTCAGGTAACGTTTGCAACAAGATGTAATGATCAAAATATGATTTCCGTACTATACAAATTTCGAAATAATTGAGCAACTTTGCCGTACGCGTGCGTTCTATTAAAGCGATGCTTTTTGAAAACGCATTTGCGTTACATAATCAGTATCGAACGCCGAAAGTTGACCGAGTTGGGGCAGTTTGGGACATGGGAGCTGGGATAGGATTGTCGGATTCGATGATGACGAAATCGCCGCCATATTTGATGACGTCACTGACGCCATCTTGGACGACGTCACTGACGCCATCTTGGACGACGTCACCGCCGCCTTCTTGGGTAACATCACCGACACCATCTTGGCTGACGTAATTTTTCCCTTTTTACCTAAAAATCTCCCTTTTTAAACTCAAAATCATTAAAATTTCTCATTTTTCTCAAACATTCCCATTTTCCCCTTAAAATTTCCCGAATTCACCTCAACATTTTCCCGGAAAATTAAACAAACACACAAAAATACCGTGTTGCTCAATCAGGGTGGATGAGGCTGAATACGGAGCAAACAGTAGCCTGAATGAGCAATATTTCCTATAGGCTATCATGTTTCCGGCATCCATCTTGTTCCCAATACTGGCTGTAAATTGTTTTACTTAAATGAAGGCATCCATCTTGAAGGGGTTTCCTCTGTGTCTTCTGAATTTTTTTCTAATTTGTGTTCCTACCAAACCTCACTCATACATCACAACTTGGAACATCTCTCTAACAAAATTAATCTAAATAAGTAAATATACCGCACATGAACGAGGTTCCCCCGGCCTCTCTCATGCGAGTAACTTAAACCCGACTCTATTCTAGCTTTCTCGAAACAGTTTCAATTAATTCATTCAAATAAACTATAGCTTTTCTCAGAGTCTTCCGAATTTATTTCGATTTTGCATTCCTATCACTCCACACTGACACTTTATAATGTAAAAAGACTATTTCAGTAAATTTAATTAACCTAAGAACATATACCACACTTGGGGGCCTATGCTGGAAAACACAGCTCGAGCGTTCGTGTACGAGTCGTTTCGAATGGTCAGATTCGCATGCGAACTGGCCTAGCTTAAAAGAGGTATGCTCCACTGTCTTGAACTCGTATGCGAAATAAGTGTTGTTATGTATTGTGCCTATGTTGGCAATATGTTTCGGATTTGTTAAATTGGCAGTACTGGCCACATGTGTTTATTATTGTCTTGGTGAGACAATTCGGTCTCAGTTGGCTCTAAAGATTGTACCGATATGTTTGCTTAATAAACCAGTGCTTATGATCATCTACGAGGCTGTATTTGACTACTCTCCATGCTAAGACATAACATGGCGCAGTCGGTTCGTGGACTTTCGTGTTTTTTGATAGTGGTTCGCTGTCGTTGGTTGTGATATAATAGTTCTGACAGTTAGTGAACTTCGTTCCTAATGAATAATTTAAAGCAACCAGCTTCATTGAAATTCGTCGGGAATCTTAAGGAAAATTTCCGCAAATTCAAGCAGTCCTACGAATTCTACATATTGGCATCGGGAGCGAGCAAGCAGTCTAGGGAAGTTCAAACGGCTATACTTCTCACTATTATAGGAGAAGAGGGTTTAGAACTCTACAATACCTTCGATTTAACTGACGAAGAGAAGAAGGATCCAGAGAAAGTGCTTAGTGCATTTGAAAAATATTGCGTCCCGAGAGCAAATGTAAGTGTGGAACGACATGTTTTCTTCAATAGGATTCAACAAGATGGTGAATCTTTTGACATTTATGTCACGGAATTACGGAGACTTTGTAAAACCTGTGAGTTTGGTGATATGATGGACAGTTTATTGCAAGATCGTATTATCAGTGGCGTACGAGATCCAGCAATTAAGACGAAATTGCTTAATACTGACGATTTGACGCTGGACAAATGTATAAAAATTTGTCAAAGTGTTGAAATCACGCAACAGCAACTACGCGCGGTGTCGCAAGAATCCGCAACGGAGAACGTCCATCGTGTCTCTTCTTTACACGACCGACGTCTGCAGAGGGGACGTGGTAGCTCACAAGTTCGTCGCCAGTTGGGATTTGGATCTACTGTCAGCCAACCCAGCGCCGGGAGAGCACAACAGAACGTCAGAACGTCCCACAGTGTTCGTGGACCTAAGACAGCTACTTCGGGCTCCAGCCGTCCATTCAGCAGAGGTGGTGATTGGAATCCACAGCATGGTACTGTTACACATTGCTCCAGGTGTGGTTATAAACATCAGTATAAGGTATGTCCAGCCATTGGTAAAGAGTGTGCTTGGTGTCACAAAAGGGGTCATTAGGCTAAAATGTGTCGATCGAAACGTTACAATGTGAACAATTTGACAGTCTATTATGTGGGTAGAACATTGGATAGTAACGCGGTAAATAAGTCTGACACTCATGCTTCATCAGATTCATGTGATATTGATAATGTGATAGTGCTACGTGAACATTGTAACACAGCTAATATAGAAGATACCATGTTGTTGGGTAAAGTTAACCAATCACCAAGATCGGAACAGAATGAGAAAGACTGGGTTGAGGTAGTAGAAATAAAACAAAAACATGTTGGGTTGAAATTAGACACTGGTGCTCAAGTGAATATTATAACTGATAAAATAATTGAGAAATTGGACATTAGAGTATTACCTTCTGTCACTAAATTAGCAAACTACAGTGGCAATCAGATTGTAGTTAAGGGAAAGTGTTTTTGTTTGTGCAAGTTTAAGAATAATAAGTCTGGTGTTGTAGAATTTCAAGTAGTGGAAGATAACAAAAATTCACCTCCAATTCTAGGCTTGTCAACAATTCAACATTACGATTTAATTAGGAGAGTTTCCTCTGTGAATACTTATCAGGTAGAACAGAGCTTAATAGATAAGGTGCTACCTCTTTCAGTAAAAAATATTTTGCATGAGAACAAGTCCCTTTCCGAAGGTATAGGTACATTTAATTACACATACCATATTAAGTTAAAGGATGGTGTAGAACCACATGCAACTAGGTCAAGGAAAATACCATTTCCATTGCTAGAACCTTTGCAAGTAGAATTGGACAAAATGGTGAAGCTAGGAATAGCTAAGAAAGTCTTGGAACCAACTCCTTGGATTAGTTCTTTAGTGGTGGTAAGAAAGCCAGATAACAGCTTAATAATTTGCTTGGACCCTTACAAACTAAATAAAGCTGTAATAAGAGAATGTTGTGATTTACCTACCTTTGAGGAATTGGTTTCAATGATGCCAAATGCTAAGTTTTTTACAACACTTGATGCATGTAGAGGTTTTTGGCAAGTTAAACTTGATAACGAGAGTCAAAAGTACACAATTTTTAACACACCATTTGGATTTTATCAATTTACAAGAACGCCATATGGTTTATGTTCTGCTCCGGAGGTTTTTCAAAAATTTATGAATCACATATTTGCAGGAATTGAGGGTCTACAAGTGTACATTGATGATCTTATAGTGTGGGGCAGCAGTCAGGTGGAACATGATAGTCGGTTAAAATTAGTATTGCAGCGTGCAAAAGAAAATGGGGTGAAATTCAATCTGAGCAAGTGTGCCTTCAGTCAGTCTGAAGTTAAATATGTTGGTCATAAGTTGGGGGTTCAAGGCATTAGTCCTGACCCAGACAAAATTCAAACTATTGTAAATTATCCAGAACCTAAAGGAAAACAAGACTTGCTAACGTTTTTGGGTATGGTTACTTATGTCTCTCAGTTTGTACCTCATTTAAGTGACCTAAGTAGACCATTGAGAGACTTAACAAAAAAAGGGGTAGATTGGTTGTGGACAAAATTACACAGTCATGCATATAGAGAAGTAAAATCAGCATTAACTTGTACACCTATTTTGCAATTTTACAATAAGGATGTACCACTAGTTTTGTCAGTTGATGCTTCAAGCCACAGTTTGGGTGCTGTACTTTTACAAAATGGGTTACCTTTGTGTTATGCACACAAAACACTCACAGATAGTGAAAAGAATTATGCTCAAATTGAGAAAGAATGTTTTATCCATTGTTTTTGGCTGTCATAAATTTCAACAATACCTGCTTGGTACTGAATTCTCTGTGCAAACTGATCACTTACCATTGATACCTATTTTTAACAAGCCACTCAATGAGTGCCCTTTGCGTTTACAACGCATGAGATTAATACTCCAACAGTTTGATTTTAAATTACAACATATCCCTGGCAAACATTTGTTCTTAGCTGACAGTTTGTCGAGGTTAGGGAATGTTCATGCCCAAAATTTGGATTTAGGTCAAGATCTGGAAGCACATGTAGGAATGGTGATTGAGAAACTACCTATTTCTCTAGGTAGATTAGAACAGTTAGTTGTAGAAACTTCCAAGGACTTAGAGCTACAGGCAGTCATTAGTATTGTGAAGAATGGCTGGCCTAATATTAAAGCCAGTTGTTCGGGGGTCACAAAACCATATTTTTCTGTTCGGGGAGAATTGTTTGTTATAGATGGATTGTTGTTTAAAGGGGAACAAGTAGTTGTACCTAAAATTCTAAGAAAAGAGCTTCTTGATCGCATTCATTATAACCATCTAGGGATTGCAAAATGTAAAAATAGGGCAAGGCAACATTTGTATTGGCCACAAATGGCTCAACATATAGAAAATTTAGTGTCAAAATGTGCTATTTGTGCTAAAGTACAGAATAACAATGTTCAAGAACCAATGTTAAGTAGAGAAGTACCAAGGGCTCCATGGCTTGTCCTGGGTACTGATATTTTTGTATTGTATCAAAAAACCTATATTATGGTAGTAGACTATTTCACTAAGTTTATTGAAGTAGAACCATTAAGTGACATGTCTTCGGAGGAGACAATTGACAAAATGAAGTCCATTTTGTGTCGTCATGGCCTACCAGAGTTGGTTTATAGTGATAATGGCCCACAGTTCGCTAACAACAAGTTCAAACAATTTGCTAAAGAATGGGGCTTTACTCATGTAACTTCATCTCCTAACTATCCTCAGTCGAATGGTTGTGTTGAAAGAAGCATTCAAACAGTTAAAAAGATGTTAAAGAAAATTTTAGGCGAAGGGAAAGATTATAAATTGGCGTTGATGGAGCTTAACAACACTCCCATTGATGGCAATTGGAAGTCCCCCGCACAAATGTTGTATGGTAGGCAGCCCAAAACTTTGTTATCTTATTTTGCTGACAATTCTCAGTTTAAGGATGATACTGCGAGACTACTTCAAAAACAGCACAAGCAAAAGCATTTTTATGATAAAGGCAAGAAAACCTTAAAACCTTTGCATTCAGGTAACACTGTATTCTATAGTAAACATGGTCAGCATGATCGTGAACTTGGTACTGTATTTGCTCCTTCAGTTATTATACCAAGATCATATAATATACTTACTAATGATGGTAGATTCATTCATAGAAATAGAGTTCAGTTGTATAAAGTTAGGAATACATGTCCTAATGATATATATTGTAGTGAGGAGCAAGGTAATGCATGTGAAGGGTTAAGCTACCCTGAGTCTCAAACTACAAATGTTGATGGTAACCTTAAAGAGACTTCTTTGTATGGTTTGAGAAGACATAGTAGTGAGGAGCAAGGTAACGCATGTGAAGGGTTAAGCCACCCTGAGTCTCAAACTACAAAAGTTGATCTGTCATGTCAGAGTGGAGTGGAAGTACCACAACGACCTAATGTGGCAGTTACTAGGAGTGGTCGTATTGTTCACCGTCCAAAATATTTAAAGGATTATACTACATAGGTAGTTTGTTAGGTATGCTGTTTGTATTGAACATTTGTTATTTCACTATTCTGTACTTTATTTTGTATTCTTGTTTAATATATGGCTCGTAAGCTGATATTTTTACTATGCCTGTTTTCAATTAGAAAAAAGAGATGTTATGTATTGTGCCTATGTTGGCAATATGTTTCGGATTTGTTAAATTGGCAGTACTGGCCACACGTGTTTATTATTGTCTTGGTGAGACAATTCGGTCTCAGTTGGCTCTAAATATTGTACCGATATGTTTGCTTAATAAACCAGTGCTTATGATCATCTACGAGGCTGTATTTGACTACTCTCCATGCTAAGACGAGCGACCACCGTTGGTCGACAAGATGGCGTCTATTCGAATGTCTATCTCGACTTACAAAATATGAGTTTCTGTGATAAATAGGGGATTTAAAATGTTAATGAGCATGACAGAATAATCTTAATATTAGCATAAACTATGTTAGTGTGACTTACTCGATCAAATACAAAAGGAAATGTCGTAATAATCGAAAAACAGGATTTTGCACCTTACTGGCAATAAATATAATATTTTTGGGCTTCGTTTCATGTAGTACTTGTTGTGCTACAGTAGCATGCTTGCTTGCTAATGAAAATAATCGGGTTCGAAACCCGCCACAGACGAATATTTTTTTTATTTCAATAAATGCATTAATAATTTCATGCTAGAAAAATAAATCTACGAAACATTTATTTATTTTACGTAATTTTCTATTTTAGACACGAGTCGAGTCTTTATCTTCCGTTTGTATAGACAAAGCAACTAAAGACACAAATGTTGGCACATATAAATATTTATCTGCGTTTCTCCGGCAAATGGCATTAATACATATCACATTTTCTTAAGACCAAAATGCAATTTTTAAAATAAATAAAACACATTTGAACATAAAGAGTTACCTTTTCCTGTTAGGTGGGTTAAATAAAGAACACTTTTAGGGTAAGACTAACGAAACTAAGGCTTCAAGAAACAAAGGCTTCAAGAAACTAAGGCTTCAAGAAACTAAGGCTTCAAGAAACTAAGGCTTCAAGAAACTAAGGCTTCAAGAAACTAAGGCTTCAAGAAACTAAGGCTTAAGTTACATGGTTTTAACCTATAAAAATATAGTTATGTTAATAATTTCACGTAATTAATTTGAGATAGTTTAATTATATTTAGAGCAAATTTTGTTGAGTTTTATGTAAGAGGCCAAGTACCTACTGTTAACATGTAGAATTTTTTGTCTCAGTATTTTACTCAAATAAAATTAACCACCCGCATTAATTGTTTAACAGCCATCACAATTATAAAATATTGTTTGTATATAATGAATAAAGAAATTAGAAAGTAACAAAACTGTCTGGTACTACCCAATTTTTCATTCCATCATTTTAGGCCAATGCTTATATCAATATCATAAATTGGCCATTGCTAATTCAATCCGTGTTCACTGGTTTTCTTAAGTGAAAGATCAGTCCCTGACGATGCCAAGATGTCAAATCGCAAGTACCTGTCTACTGTCTATTCTTGTATAAAACGACCAAACCATATCAAAATGTGCTCGCTGCAAACACATGCAGACTTACACACACACCAATGAAACTTTCTACTCAAAATCATTATGCTCCACACATACGTACTAAATGGCACTCACGCCACACTCCCCAACACATCTAAACTCAACATACCCACACGTATGCTACGTACACCACACACACGATCATCCTACACATAAACACATCCGCACACCACACTCCCATCCACATACCCCACACACAATTAATCAAAAAACCACACACCCTACACACAACACAATCCACGCCAATCTAACACACACTCCACATAACCACACTTCCTACATACCACATATACGTACCATAAATGCACAAACTTCTACAAACTCAGTTATAAGCACGCCGTTTAATTCTTCTTTAAATTAGCATACAACCTTTTTGTTTTGAGGCGCGTAGCTTGGACGGTCGACAGGATAGGCCGCTGAATCGAATTCATTCTGGAAGTTAGGATTGGTGAACATGTCTTGATTAAAGTTGCCTATTCGTATATGAAACTGTCAGTGTCCATTTTGGCCAACTGCAGTCATCATCGTACTTAGCCTTTATTATATCATTTTGGAAACGGTGAATGGGCGTCTTCGACAGGTCAGTACAGCAAGGTTGGTATAGATGGGCATATCGAACAAGATTGCTTCATGCTCAAGTTTCACAAGCAAAAGGATTTCTGAGTATATATTTCTGTCTTTGAAGGCAGGTTGTAGGTTAAGCCCGTAGGAGTCAGTCCATAGGAGTCAGTCCGTAGGAGTTTGACCGGAGGAGTCAGTGCGTAGGAGTCAGTGTGTAGGAGTCAGTGCGTAGGAGTCAGTCCGTAGGAGTCAGTGCGTAGGAGTCAGTGCTTAGAATTCAGTGCGTAGGAGTCGGTTCATAGGAGTCAGTGCATAGGTGTCAGTCCGTAGGAGTCAGTGCGTAGGAGTCAGTGCGTAGGAGTCAGTGCGTAGCAGTCAGTGCGTAGCAGTCAGTGCTTAGAATTCAGTGCTTAGGAGTCGGTCCATATGAGTCAGTGCATAGGAGTCAGTTGGTAGGAGTCAGTGCGTAGAAGTCAGTGCTTAGAATTCAGTGCGTAGGAGTCGGTCCATAGGAGTCAGTGCATAGGTGTCAGTTGGTAGGAATCAGTGTGTAGGAGTAGGTGAGTAGGAGTCAGTCCATAGACGTCAGTCCGTAGGCGTCAGTCCGTAGGAGTTGTCGCCAGGCCGCTGACTGTGAAACGAATACTACTTATAAATTGTATGGTGAACCTGTCACCGAGAAGTTTCCAAATGTATTCGTTGTGTAGGATGACAGTAATGTCCTTGCTGACCTATGCAAGTTCTGCGAAATTAAAGATTTAATTATATGCTGGGTTGTTGATACATACAGGATGTTTCTTCGAACGTCTTCTAAGCAAAATTACTGCGGTTACAAACACACCAATGTAATTTCCATTAAAGTGACATCAGTTAAACTCTCTACTCCCCTCCACCCATGTATCCACACTCTTAACATCCACCTCCTAACACACCTACCTACACTCCTTACACAACTATGCGTACTCTTCAAACAACTATGTAAGCATCTAACATAGCACTGCAGTGTCCTCACAATGCACTGCAGGCTCCGCACACATCTCCACAAACTCGCACATAGTACCACAGTTTTTACACAAGACTGTGCATTTCCCATACAAAACTACGCTTTCTACACAAATATCACTAACGTTGTGCATGGCTCCATGCACTCTCCACATGCTCCACACATATTAGCAAACCCTCCACACATGTCCCCACACCCTCCTCACACCCTCCTCAGGCACCTTACATAAAACTGCAGGAACCACATTAAAACTGCAGGAACCGCACATAAAACTGCATGCTCCGCACATAAAACTGCATCGCATATACGGCCTGTCTAAAACACCCGAGACTTATATTTTCAGCTAGTAAAGTATTAATAAGTAGATATTATACTGTATGACAGAGACAAGCATATAGACTGACGTTAATAGTATACACTTACGATACAGGTGTAATTAAACGCATGTTTGTATTATATACAGCCCGTACAAAAGTATTTATACTTATTAAAAGTACTATTTTTTGCAAAATTTCAGCTATGCCAGAATATCCGCTACTGTAGAATTATTTTATACACAAGTACAAAACGCGAAAACTAATACAGGTGTGTGCGAAGCGCTTATATACAGTCCTTAGTTCGAAACGAATAAACTTACTATTATATCTGAGATTAAGTCTTTACTACCGTGCCTACTGTGATAGGGAGTTGTGCAATGTCAGATGCCTGCAATGTAAATACCGGCCTCGCTTTACCTAATGCTTTAAGCATCGTTCCTTAAGCCAGTTAATCATATTAGTAATGTTCTGCTAGTTTGTGACGGGACTAGAATAAAGCTGACGGGAAAGTCATGCGTATCACAGACGGCCAGTACAAATACCACCAACTTTAACACCAAACCGCATTTCCGTAACATAATAATATTTCCCATGAGCTATTTTTCGATTTCGTAAAGCCTATACACGGCCGAAATAAGAGAACAAAGCAGAAAGTACGCTCTGTTGTAAAACTGTTATTTTAGTAGGTTTTACACATGATTTATAGTGGTTGGGTGGCTGTAGTCAGAGGTGGGCACTTTATACTGAAACTAGTTATGTGGTTAAGTTAAGGGTGAGAGTTACGGTTAAATTAAATATGTTATTATAATTATGTGGCTTTACTCTACATAAGTTAGTTACAAAATACTACACGACTGTACTACATAATTTATGTTGGAGGGGAGCATTGTTTAAATATCTATGTTGTTCGATTCTATGATGGGCGACCCTTTACCTCACCGTTAGCATGATGCCGGAGGCTGATGCTAACTGTGTCGGCTATCGATGGAAGGCGGCACGTCGTGAGTCTCGACCCAGGACCATCCTGGCGAGATGACGACGGCTCGAAGGCTTGAAGGAGACAGAGCCCGTTTCCCCCGATACATTACGTTATATTGACTCACTTCAGTGCCGGTGGGGAGAATCACTGAGGCCCTTGTCTTGTGCAACCCCTGACCTGATTGCACTGCCGTCGTCGCTAGCCCGTCCTCCAGGCGAGGCTCTTGCTAATCATAACATTGCCTCTAAGGGTTGGTAGGATCTTGAGGTAGCAACCATCCTGTATATGGTTCAGTATGTGCTCTGGCAGTATTGTGGCAGTAGGATATGGAATACGGTTGCTTCTTCAGACGGAAAGGGAAAATTATAGTGAAGGAAAAACTATGGCAGACGGACAGCTAAAAGTAATGGATCTGCCTTCGTCTCCTGCAATTCTGCTGTTTGCATTCTGTCAGCACCGAGCTTTGTTGTAATGCTGAAGGTGAAGGTATGATGAGTGGCCTTGGGTTATAGCTATGACGTGCATATCTTCTTTCGCGAACGCGGCAGACTACTACGAGTGTAGGTTTCACGATATACTCGCAACCTTTTTTTACGGTGACTGTTCTGAATGTCCATGTTTTGATGGGTCGAACTAGTATGCCTTGTAACATTTCGTTTAGTTAGTAAAAATTGAAATTTAATTGCACACAAATAACATTAAAATATTAAAGAAAATTTGCAAATAATTTACGCTCCCCTCGCACAAAAAGTATTAAAATGTTGCTGACAAAATGTAACAAGATATCATAGTTTATTACTTTCTAAATTTACATATCGGTGTATGAACTATATGATAATGTTTTAGGGTGTGAATTGAGACGGAATAGTTTGAAATTTAGGAGTATATTAAATTATTACTGTAATAAATGTGTAAAAATCTGCCTAAGAGAAAAAAAAATGGTTCACCATTCCTTCTAAATTTCAATCAAAGGGATAGGATTACGAAGAACTTACACTGACTTAACCCTAAATAACATTATCTACTATTATAATTTTTCTATTTTAACCAATGTGTGATGACGTTAAACAGGCATTCTTATATCTAAGCTACAAAATTTTTTTTCGTTCCTGATTACCCGATACTATTGTTCTCAATATAAATTACGTTTTATTTCAATTATATTTTATATATTTTTATGTGATTCTAAAATACATATTTTTGTGATATGAATGATACATTTTCCAAACGAAATACATAGTTTTTTTTTCTAATTACGGGTTACAAATGTTTTTAACAGAAATTTATAAACATTTTCTAATAGACAATTATTTGTTGTTTGTTCTTTCTTCGCGTTTTTAGGCTTTTTTTTCTGAATATTTTTTGTATTGTATTACTTTCATAATGGTTTTATAGTTACATTGACTTCAAAACAATCCTGAGTTACATGTATAAAGTGAAATGTTTCATTTCTAACTGAATAAATATACTATTTCTTATGTGAACTCACGTGTGTATATTAAGATATGATTTACAAATAAATAATTAAAAATTAATAATTATATACTTGATATTTGACAAAATATATAATATCTTGCGTCGGATAAATGTTTTCTCTCAAACTGTTCTTAATGCTGTTTTTACATACGTTTGAGATAGATTGCCAAAGAAAAATTTTTCTCATGTTTGTATTGTCTTATGTGTGTAATTGTTTTGTGTAATGGTCGACCGTGATATGTAAGTGTTTGTAAGTATAAAACTACTGGTGTTACCTTATAACCTGTAGAAAGCATATGTGGAGAGAGAGAACCTAGTGTGAGCGGCTAGAAGCTACAGAATGTTGTGGTAGGTAATGGCTGCTGGCTCAGGTCAATGTTGGCAGCGCTACTTTTGTCTTCGCCGGCTGTTGTCGGATGACTGTATGTCAATGTTCTGTTGGCGGAGATCTGGTTATGGTGACCTGCAACTTAACATTCTGGTCTATGTTCATGCACAAAGATTTTATAAAACTTGGTCTTTTTTTAAATTACGGACATTCATTTTACATATTACAAATATAAATTTGAGCAATTGTATCTACTTGGTACATAAAAACTCTCCCTCCCTATTACGTTACAAAATTTCTAATTTAGTGTCCGAAAATGATCTGCCTCAAGCGAGTTATTATCATTTATGGTATAGTTAAGGGAATATATTTGTACGTGCTGTTTATTATTATTAATTTTACTGTAAGTAATGTGAATATCAACGCTGCTTGTACTATTTAAAATGTTCTATTAACCTAGTGTCTTCACCTGCTGGAACATTTACTATATTATTGTTGTTATTATTAAATTATTTTAACTGTACCTATGGATCATTGTGATAAGCATTTACTGTGTGGGTGCATGCTGAAACATTTATTATATTATTATTACTAACCACTGTTGTAAACTTATTGTTTTACTTGTATGTTGTATATATGGTTTATAGTTGTAGGGTGGCTGTAGTCGGAGGTGGGAACTTTATACTGAAACTAGTAATATGGTTATGATAAGGGTGAGGGTTACGGTTAAATTATATATATTAATATAATTATGGTGGCTTTACTCTAAATAGTTTAGTTACAAAATACTACTCGGTTGTACTACAAAAATTAAGATAGGAGGGGAGCAGCTGTTTAAATATCTATGTTGTTCTACTCTATGATGGGTGACCCTATGGACACCTTAGACCTCACCGTTAGCATTATGCCGGAGGCTGATGATGATTGTGTCGGCTATCGACGGACGGCGGCACGTCGTGGGTCTCGACCCAGGACCATCCAGGCGAGCTGGTGACGGCTGGAATACTTGATGGAGACAGAGCCCGATTCACCCGATACATTGCGTTATATTGACACACTTCAATGCCGGTGGGGAGAATAGCTGAGGCCCTTGTCTTGTGCAACTACTGACCTGATTGCACTGCCGTCGTCGTTAGCCCGTCCTCCAGGCGAGGCTCTTGGTAATCACAACATTGCCTCCAATGTCACCAAAATTATACGTCCCCGTATCATAAGGGTTTGTAGGATCTTGAGATAGCAACCATCCTGTATATGGTTCAATATATGCTGTTGCAGTATTGTGGCAGTGGGATATGGAATACGGTTGCTTCTTCAGACGGAAAGGAAAAATTATAGTGAAGGAAAAATTATGGCAGACGGACTTGCAATTCTGCTGTTTGCAATTGGCCAGCGCCGAGCTTTGTTGTACTGCTGAAGGTGAAGGTTTGATGAGTGGCCTTGGGTTATAGCTATGACGTGCATATCTTCTTTCGCGAACGCGGCAGACTACTACGAGTGAAGGTTTCACGATATACGCGCAGCCATTTCTCGACGGTAACTGTTCTGAATGTTCATGTATTGGTGGGTCTAGCTATATTATTATTATTAAAGAGAACAAAGAAGAAAGTACGCTCGCGATGATTTAGTCCTTGGTTAGGAGCTCGAAAACTATATATTTTTATTACTTTTGATCACCGATTATAGTAGGTTTACTTTAAATTTACATACCCATTATGGATAAAAAAAAGTTTTACACTATAGAGCAGGTGAAGACCCGTATGTAGAGCTATTTAATTGTTGTCAAAACGATATTTCGCCTGTTTGGAAACATCCTGTTGTACATTATGACTAGAGATGGTGAAATTTCGCGAATTCAACGACCTACGTGTTAGAATCAAATATCCTGTGTATACTCAAGCCCTGTCTATTCGTTCATTGTCTGTTGTTCCACTGAGTAGCAGCTGGTGGACAAATAGTCGGGACTTGAGTATGCATAGGATATTTGATTCTAACATGCAGGTCATTGAATTCGCGAAATTTCACCATCTCTAATTATGTCGTATAAATCCCTTGTACTGACTTCGAATTAAATTATACTTTTGGTTCCGAGTATCAACCCCTCTACTGTAATGTTTCTCAATCCCTACCATGTAAATACATGTTAACATCTTGTCGAACCACAGATACTACTGCCCGAGTTCTTTCTCCTGTCACTGTAACTTAATCCTTGCTTTTATTGTGTCCTGAAAATAAAATTCGCTATCGGGAAGCTTACAACTCGCAGTAAAAGATGTCAAGCCGTGTTACTGTTTCCAAACTATTACTTTCGCGTTTGTATGTATTAGTATTCGAACTAGTGCCTACTGGCTCGCGAGTCTCACCAGTTTGATGATTTCTTTATCATCTCTGCTGAATATTACAGAGTTCGCTATCGAATAAAGTCCTGACCAAGAAATATTTGTTCAGTTACTTAGAAAACATATTTTTTATAGACGTATAAAAGTAATTTTTAAAAATTATATTACGTAATTAATCCGGACTACAATACATACAGGATGCTGTATGCAATGTGATTAATGTTTTAAGAGAAAAGTTCTTAACCATTTTTAATAAAAATAAATCGGGTATTAAGTATAGTGCGCAACACTACATTAATAAAATATTTGTGAAAAACAGGACCTAACACGTGTACATACGTCTGACTCTATGAGACCACTGTTTTTAAGTCAGAGGCTATGAATGCTGGCAAAATGTATATATAGTGCACACAATAAGTTAATAGTGAAGCTAAATAATTAGTCGCACGAGGTTTCAAGGTCATTCGCTGTTTGTCTTTCAAGCACTATCTCTGTACTCACAGCCTACTTCGAGTGCTTATTAAGTGTGCTACGTTGAGCTCATTGCGTTATCTAGCTAGTGAATAGTGTATAAATCAAGAATTTAGGTTAGGGTAAAGAGCATCAAGAGATTTAAGGTTATGTTTGCCTTGTTTGTAGAAGAACGAATTAGCGTACTGGAAGGGCAGTATTCCTCAGTTAAGGTTAGTTATTGCAAGTTCTGTGGCAAAGTATTTACTTTGTGAAATAGTAAGCTAAGACATGTGAAGAACTGTGAGTTCAATCCACGCCATGAATAGTGTCTGATCTGTAAAGGTGGATCCACACTTGTATCAGATCATCGTATCTGTATCGTGATTGCGTATCATGGTCGCCGTGCAAACGCCGATTTTTGTGTCACGCGCGCGTATCATTTTGATACAATGATCGGATCGGCGATGATCCCACCAAGAGTCGGTTTTTTGCCGTCACATCAAAGGAAAGATACGTGTTACAGATACGGGCAGTGTGGACGGGGTCGTCCGATCATCAGGATGTATCATCGCTCCGTGAGTTGAAAGAGAACCCCTTCCCGCGACCTTTTTTGCCCGGACATACTATGCGCATGCGTAGAAGAACCACTGTCCCCTCAGTGGAGCTAACCTTTGCAGAGGAAGTGTATGCTGGTATCGGTGTCGCAACAATGGATTCACAATGGTCTAAAGAAAGCGTTCAAGATCTGATAAGCTCTTATCAACAGACGACTTTTGTGGGACCCAAAGGATCCACTTAATTTTAACAAGCTGAAAAAGAATGACACGCGGGAGGAGATTTCAAAGAATGTTGGCAGGTAGATTGAAATGTGTAAAAAGGAAATGGAGTATCTTCTATCAGCTCTTAGGCGAGAAAAACAAAAAATGAAAATTTAACAAGGTGCAGGGAAAGGTAAGTTGGAATTAAATTTTGGTCAATTGCATATGTAAATTTTTTTAATTATAAACATAAGCGATGAAATTATATTTGCTTTCAAATGTATACAATAAACAATATTTGTAGTTTAAAAAATAACGAGCGTAATTGAAATAACAAGATTTGTACGATAATTACGACAGGAACTCTGTAAATTATTGTTAATAAATTGTGATTGCAATGCAATACAAGATAGTGCCATCTTTGTTACAGGTACAGATGGCGTATACAAGAGCACATAGTTTGCGTTTGAAAGTTTGGAATTGATTTTTAACAAGAACATCCCGCGCCAGACATTGAGCACGGCAAGTACGCAACCACGTTAAACATTATACAAATTCTTGAACTGTTGAGAACTTTCACACGTGTTTCTTGAGACAATTGTTTAAGCGTACTTGTCCTGCCACTCAACTCGTCCCTCGTTTACGAAATAGTCAGTCAGGTTCTGCCTAATTTCTTTAGCTTTTAAAGCTGACCGTCAAAGGAATTTCTGAGTGGTAGAAATGACGTGGATGCTTCACTTGTCTGTCCTCGCCAGCTTCCACCGATCAGTTGGCCGCATTTTCTTCGGCATCAAACGTTCCAGGAGGTGTGTATCTCGAAGCTGACAAAGGCTGTCGTCTCAAGAAATTATGTAGACATACAATTGTCATCACAACGAGCTGAGCCTTTTCAGGTTCCAGGAGCGTTGGATTTCTCAAAACTCGGAAAACTGCGGATATCACACCAAAAACATTCTCCACTATTATTCGTGATCTACTTATCCTGTAGTTGTATATGCGCTCTTTAGACCCTTTCGGATGCAACCCTAGGTAGGGTTTCATCATATAATCCGTCAGGGCAAAAGCGTCATCCCCTACGAAAAATATGGTATCCATTTGTCTGAACCATTGACAAGAGGTTTGGGAGGAGGAAGGTTTAAATAATTGCCTTCTAATTCTTTATACCGTTTCGTGTTAGCAAATACCCTACCATCTGAAATTGGGCCTTGGCATCTGACATCTATGTTTGTTAAAGCAAAACACCGATTCTGCAGCCAACCAAGCATGTTGAGACCTCCTTCAAATGAACTGTCCTCGTATCAACGTGAAAGTGCGAATGTACTTTTCGGCCGTATGCAGCCTAGTCAACCTGTGCATTACACAAATATTACTCTGGCAACCAGCCCTGCATCCGATTCTTACCCTGCTTCAGAGGACAATCTTAACATAAGAGATCTATTGTAAATGGGTTTTTCGCTATTTGTGCATATTTGTACCAAATACTATTCAATAATATTGGTAATAAGTCATAAAAAACATGTCAACATGTTATACGAATATTACAACATTTTATTTGTGTTATTTTGCAAACTACTTACTTTCTCCTCTTACACATACTGCAAAGTAAAAAGAAACTTGTTTTTCCTTTAACTTTAACGGATTTTTTTTACTCCAGCTTGTATGTTTTAAGATCAATTAAAAATAACAACTTGTGTGTTAAAAATTGTTATTTAGTTTAATATATTATACGTCCCACCCAAAATTTTTATTTATAAAATACATTATATGTTCAAAATACATACCTTGATCAGCTCTTTAAAGTCTTCCACCAGCGCTAAGCAAACTCCGGGAATGATTGTGCTAATCGCTTGCTTCGATACTCTAAACAGGTATTGTAAGCTCGCATACGAATCTCCTGTACCCAGGAATCGCAATATTATCGCTAACCTGCCTTGCGCTGGGATCGCTTTTCTTAATACTGTGTCCTTCTTCGTAATCCGATTTCCAATTTTGGTTAACATGTATTCAGAATCAGCAGGCGTCATGCGGGTGAAGTTTATATACTGTCCACTTACTGACTGAAAATTCAAGACGCGTAATAAACTTGCACCACCATTACTTTCTCTGTTGGCAAAAAACACTTTTTATCCACCACCTTCGCAAACGTTTAGACTTATTTTGTAACGAGTAATGTATAAAAATACAGCTAGCAGCAGCCAACTGCAGCTGATGCGACATTGTCAGTACAATGACTGCGCGCATGATACAAGGCTGTGGTGGAAAACTTATTGATCTGTGTGCATGATACAGATACATGATACAGGCTTGGCTAACTTGTCTTAAGACGGGCGTATCAAGATCGTGGATCATATCATAATACAGATACGATGATCTGATACAAATGTGGATCCACCTTAAGAGGTGCGGTATATCAACCACTCGCAAAGACAAATTGATTAAGAATTTACGTACCTGTAATGGTAATGTCAAGAGAGAAGTTACTACCTGCTTTAAGTATCGCAAGAAGCATTTCACCGAAATTCGCAATATTCGTCGTCATGAGGCAGATTGTGAGCATAATATGGAAATAAATCTGCTGAAGTGCAACTACTGCAGAGCCCAGTTCGCTCGTCGTGACAATCTGGCTAGGCACACGAAGATCTGAAAGGGTAAAGTAGCACGACCATCTCAGAAAAACCTACGTGAGCAGTCACTGGCACCTTCTCGGTCATCCTGCTCCAGAACGCCATCAACCCGCTCTAAATCGTAGTAGGGTCTGGTATGGCAACAAAGTTTGGGTTCGTCAATGTGGAAACTGCATTCCGTGGAAATGTGAAGACTTATGTGTCTGAGATTGATAACACTAATGTGAATACCTGACTTATATGTACGTATTGAAACATCATAGTATGCAGTAGGTAAAAAAATAAAGGTAATAACTGCGGAGCCCTTAAATTCTTGCTGGAATGCGATTATGTGAAGCCAGGACTAATCGATACCATCGGTGGAGGGTGTGGGAACATGTATGGAGAACATGTTTGCAGGGTGTGGGGACATGTGTGGAGGGTGTGGAAACATGTGTAGGGACATGTTTGGAGGGTTTGGGGACATGTATGAAGCATGCAGATACATGTGCAGAGTATATTGTTACAAAGTTAAACCGGGGAAGGGGAAGATAAATAAGCCAGAGATGAAAGGTACAAGAGTTTATTAGAATAGAGAACAAGGAATAACAGCAATACAGAAATAGAATCGAGTGGAAGGGTTAGGGTAAGGCGAGACAGGAGATAGGTAAGAGATCGCTTTCCTTTCCTAAACCAACAGGAACTCACCGCTCGTGCCGCCGTTGAAATTAGTTCTCTAGCCAAAGGTCGCACCCAGATTCGAACCCAGAGTCCGTAGGTGCGGTCGCCGCCCGAGCAGAAGACTGTCTCGTCGACTCTCTTCTCCAACTCCTCCTCGATAGCTAGCTCGATGTCTATACCATTCTTCGCACCCCCACCAGGCCGTCAAAATCCTCCCCTCTGATTGGCTCCCAGCTATGCCCAGAGGCGGAGCAATCCCTGCTGAATCCAGGAGTTTGCAAGGTGTTGGGTAAGTGTTAAGACCCACTTAACTCTTCAAGTCATCGGATTCCTAGGATACTACTGTTGCCGCAATCCGCCACTTTTTGGTGACTTGTTCATTACCCAGCACCCACTTACCGCCTTCCTGCGACGCCACCGACGCTGCAGTATTGCGACACCATAACATCACCTCCAAAATAACGTTGGACGAGAAGTACCTTTCTCGTCGGGTGAGACGGTGGATGTAGAAACATTGCAGAAGAAGATTGGTACTGTGTTAAGAAGTCCACCCTGTATGTCAGGCGAAACGCATGATAGGTGGCGGCGAGTGAAACTAAGGCCGGTATTCCTAAGCAAAAATTTGGGTTTACACAAGCACTACCATCTCAAGCGCCAGAAAAGCAACGACAGAGACCAAATTCGCTGAGCGTATTCCTAGACATGTTTGCGCCGTGTCCCAAGATGGTGTCAGGTAAGTCACGGCTTATTATTCGCCGGCCCGCGCGAGACTAGAAACAAATGAAAGGTACGATGAGCGCTGCTGATTTAACATGGCTATAAAAAGAACACGTTAAACTTTGTACTTTTGAAACGTATTATTTAGCATTTGAATTTGTTTACAATACAATTACAGTAACAAAGAGATAAAAATCACTGATTATAATGGTCACAATTAAAATATTCAATAACTGTTTCTTGTTAAAACTTAAAACAGTAGGTACAGTAGCCACGCGATTGCAGTGTTTCCGTTTACATTTTTATGCTGATTATGACCTGAAATGTTATATTATCATATTATTCGGACACGTGGAATTGCATTCAAAACATAATTTGCAATCACTGTTACAATATAATATATTATTACGCCGCAACTAAATACTAAAAACTAAGGTATTGTTACGGTAACAGTGGCACATAAATTACGCCTCTCATCGCCTCTATACACAACACACTAAACCGACAAGTATTTTTCTTTTGTCATAGGCTATTACATGATAATACTTCAAGCAATGGCTCTTATCATTTCATTTAACACATCTCTCTAGCAAAGTGAAATTCATGCTTCAGTCGAAACTTCGTTTGTATTCAGTAATTTTATTTTGAAACAGTCTCTAATAATCTGGGTGTCAACGATACGTAAAGCTCACTTACCTTACCTTTTGTTTTTGAAATATATGAAATAAAAAAGTGTTTTTGACAATTTTCGAAGACTTCAGAATATCACTGATACAGCGCGCGAGCTGTTTTAAAATTTGTTGCCTGTCAACTGTCAACGTCTGAAATGTGCTTTTATTTTACAATATGTTGATAGTAAATATAACTCAGATGTTTAGTAGTTTCTAAAGAAACGTGTTTTTTTTTTGTGATGCAAAATGTTTACTGAAAACGATTTTTTTTGCGTAATTAGGTCAATGTGAACGAATTAGAATGCCTATATTAATGTTACAAGTTTGAGACAAAAACTTTATATGTGGGCAATTTCCATAAGTTCTTTTGGGATAGAGGTCTTATAATTAGAAATAAAAGAGTTAAATTAAGTACTGGATTTAATAGCTCACAAAGCTACGAAATAAACAAAACAGTAATCAACTATAACTCTCACAACACAATTAGTTATGCACACAATTACTACTGTGTCACAGACACGTTAATTAACTTTGACAATTAAAGCACCAAAAAATGTCTACCATCAATTAATTAAACACTACAAATCACAATAAAATTCAGTCATATATCCAATCAATGGTCTTTCTAATAATGACAATGTACAACCTTATCAGTCCGAAGTGGTGATGGCTCACCATGTGCTGCGCAGCACCCCGAGTGCACCGCTGTCTTCACTCTTGAGGTCTTCTGTTCGACTCCCGTCGCGCACCTCCTCTTCGCCTGTCAGCCCGCCGCAGCAGTCCTCTTGTATCGCCAAACACTGCTCCGAAGGTAGCCCCCT
>PNEQ01126633.1:0-36743 GCA_003012365.1 Medauroidea extradentata | reverse complement strand
CAAACAGAAAAAAACCTAGGTTGACATGCGACACAACGATGAGACGAAACAAAAACACAAACAGAATTACAGCAAACGACACAACGATGAGACTAAACAAAACACAAAGATGTCGGACACAAACAGAAAAAACGACAGACAACACAAACGATGAGACGAAATAAAACACAGTAGTTTTCCAAACAGTCAGTATGAACGAAGTTTCGGGAACTGGAATCTGTTCCCGTCATCAGGTAGACACACAGGGATCAAGAACACGAGTGCGACTGATGAGGAGACTGGAAAAACCATGGGTTTATATAGGGTAAAGCCTCTTATCGTGCTCAGCCAATGGGAGACGAGCTGTCTCCTGATTGATCGCGCAGCATGTATTGACTCTGATTGGTTGTGGTGGGTTGAGTGTTTGTTTTTATTTTGTGCTGTAAATTTGTTTCTCTTTTAATCAATGGGGATCCACATATTTTTTAATTCAATGCTCTGTTGACTGAAAATATTACTATTGCTAATAATAAAGGCTGATTCTTTTATTTTTCTTTTAATTTTGTCAGTTTCCGGTGTAAGTGGTTTAGATTCTTCCCAAAGGATTTTGTGGCTATTTTCCCATGCATGTTCGGCCAGTCTAGATTTTTGGGTTTCGCCTTTTTTGCAATTGTTTTTATGTTCTTTAATGCGGGTTAATAGAGCTCTGCCAGTTTCACCAATGTACATATGGCCACATTCGCAGGGTATCTGATATACACAGTTGTGTGTTTGTAGTTTTTCTGTGGCTGGTTTCACCCTGGTGCCCAGTGCAGTACAAGCAACGCAGTTCAACTTAAAACGGATATTTAGGCCGCAGTCAGTCGAGCCTATAAATAATAAGAAAAATTAGTTTGATTGCGACCTAAACATAAATTAAAAGTATAAATTCTGTGCTTGTACTGTAGCACAATATAAGTAGAATTCACCCCATAGTCTCAAATTCCACACTTAACTTTTTCGCAAATGAAATAAAGTAAAAAATAAAACAGTCCAATATGGCGACTGATACCCCAACTTAACGTATGGTAAAATAAGTTTCCACTGAAATTGAGGTCAGCTAGAGTCAAATTAGGAAACTATTAGGGAATCTGTCTTTCTAATGGGTTCACAGCGTGACTTTTCCTGGGTTTTGTTTGAAGTAGTGTACGTCCTTGATAATTCCAAGTACGCGAGATTATGCTCGCAGCGGGCGGGCAGAAGAAACTAACCCAAGGGCACGGCTGAGACCACAGGCCTACATACAGGGTACGCCATGACAGTGTGTGTTAATTCCGTGCGTCGATAGCTTATACAGACATATATGAAGAAAGTCGAAAATGTACATCGAATTTCCGTGAAGTGAATTAATTTCTTTAATTAAGGTTGGAATTTAGATCTTTAACTGTTCTCTGTTCAGAGTTTCGTTTATTAACGTTAATCAGTTTATTAAAATAAATGTAATGTGAACCTCAATTTTAAATTTAGCATTTCTCCCACTTATTCACTTTATGATAAGATTGTAAATACAGTTTCGACTTACCTTTATATGGTCTATGACTACGTAATATTAACATGCTAATTATTATTAGCGAGGTCGTCTGGCTGGCTTTGTGAGGCTGCAGGAAATGTTGTATGTTGTATATAGGGATAGGCGATAAATAAATAAATAAAAATAAATAAATAAATAAATAAATATATATATATATATATATATATATATACAAAATGTTTGCAAATTATTGATAACTAGCTGTCCCTTTGCGGCTTCGCCCACGTGTACTATAGAAAAGAGTAACTAAATTTTAATAACGTATTAATTGATGGTGTTACTATATTCTCTGTATATCTTTATAACAACAAATACAAACAGCTCTATCCAGTCCACTACGCTGAGGGTACTTTAATTGCAGGACATTTTTGTTTTTAATTCATCTTTATTTCTCTA
Source organism: Medauroidea extradentata (assembly GCA_003012365.1). Classification (NCBI taxonomy): domain Eukaryota; kingdom Metazoa; phylum Arthropoda; class Insecta; order Phasmatodea; family Phasmatidae; genus Medauroidea; species Medauroidea extradentata. Next base: position 34,798 of record PNEQ01126633.1, on the reverse strand, counting down.
CAAAATAGCTACCCGGCCGCGGCTTTGCCCACGTGAAATTATGTAATACAAACAGTAACTCTGGATAAAATATGTGATGAAGGCATTTAACAGCTAGCGTACTCAATAACAGTGAACTATAAGTTGTCTTAGCTCAGTGAAAAGAGCGCACGCAATATGCTCGTATGATGTCATGTCATGTCCCATCGCAAAGACTTGCACAGGATATGAACCCGTAACCCCACCCCTCCCACACCACAAACTTTGTACAGTACCCGAGTGAATACTTAAAGGCAGGCCGTAATAATACTTTCGTATGTACGGGCTACAGTCCAAAGAGGTTTTATTTATGGTGGGTTGGCAAAAAAAAAAACCGCAACTCCACAGACTTAACTGCAAATTATTCAAGACAGGCCATGAGAGTTATTTCGCGTTTACAGGCTATAGTCCAAAGAGGTTTAACTATAAGCAAAAAATAAAAAGGAAACAAATTTTGAACTATTTCAGGTGTTTCGAAAGATTATTCTTAAACACGTTTTATTTTTATAGGCTTTCAAGGACGAATTTCCAAAAATAGTTAAATTACTTTTTAGGTATTTACTTATGTTTCATTATAAGACAAAAGCCACCTAGATATCTCTAACGGTTTAGGTGATACGACTGATTAATCAAAAAACTGTTTTATTTTTTTACCGGCTTTCAAAAACGAATTTTCAAAAATCCTGAAATAATTTTTAGGTATTTGTGTAAGCTTCATTTTAAAGAAAAAATCACTTCGATATCTCAGGTGGTTTAAGAGGAAGAGAGGATTTACTGTAAACGAATTAAACGGCTTTTCACCTCCTTAATATAAAAATTTCGAAAAATTCCGGAAATTAGTTTCTAGACATTTGTATTTGCGACCTAATGAAGCGAATAAGACGACGATAGCCCGTCGGGTTCGAGAAATATCAAAGATTTGCAAAAAATACATTTCACCCCGTTTCACCACCTTAATAGCCGAATTTCAAAATTTCCTTTCTTAGCGCGCGCCTACGCCACAAGGGGAAAATTCCTTTAAAATTTCACGTTACTAGGTCCAGTGGTTTGGGCTGAGCGTTGATGATGAATGAATGAATGAGTAAGTCAGTCAGTGAGTGGGGCACTTCCTTATATATATATATATATATATATATATATATATATATATATATATATATATAGATTGCTATTGACAAAGTATGCCCACTATCTGGAGAAATCAAAGTTTTGTCTAATCTTATTAAGAAAAATATGCCCGCTATGTTGTTTTAACCATCCAAATGTATGCCTATACAGAAATGTGTTTAAATGATATATTACTGTATTTTGATTGTATATATTATGTTTATATTTTTCTTAATTTAGGCGTATTGTATCAAGTGGTACGCATACGACGAGTCCTGTATTTAGGAAGCTATAGGCTTTCTATCGAATTACGTGGGTATTATTAATAAATTATTAAAATTAATAAATATATCGTATTCAAAGTTTCGTGTTTACATTTATTAAATTTAACATAGGCTCTGCTAACAATAAATAATCGATAGTTCGTTATACAGTATATCACAATTTTAGTCCCTATATATCGATATAAATATCGAAACTTTTTCGGTATATCGAAGTAGGTCTCCGTAGCGTAGTCGGTATTCCCCGGTTTACGGTGCGAAGGGTCCTGGGTTCGAATTCTGGCTCGGGTATAGCTGTTGTATGGCTCGGGTATGGCTTACTTTATACTTACAGGCTCTTATGATCACATTGCCGTAAAACCCTCTCACCTCACCACGATATATCGATACCTAAGTATCGATATTTTGTTCTCGATTCCTACCGCCAGTAGGTGTGGAACGAGCGACAGCTGATGGTGGTAAAACGTAAGAGGAAAAAAAAGGAGGGGGGGTAAAAGGAAGGAAAAGAGAGATGGAGACAAGACTTCTCACGCCTAGCGTTCGGACGGCACACCAGCTTTCAGAGACTATAAACTCGATTTCTGGAAGTCTCGCGAAGGCGACGCAGGATTCATTGAAGCTGGCGAGGTGGGAAGGGGATCGTGTTTCTTCCCTCTGAAGGAAAGTGACGTGCTGGTTCCCATTCACGGCTAAGATGGCCATCTGGGTGGAAGAAGTTGGCGCATCTGTGGTCTAGCAGTTCTGAGCACTATGAGAGAGATAGCACGCACATTACCCCTCACCCTGGCCACAGGACACTGAACTGGCGTGTGGTATTCTCGCCGATAGTGTTGACCTATTATTCTTGGTGTAATATTAAAGAGAAAGGTATGTTTTACGTACTTATAACTTTTTTAAAGGTGCTCACCATTATGTTTATTAAAGACCGAAAAAACAACAATTTTCGCCAGGAGTAGGAAATGATGCACGCAAGTTCGGTGGGAGAGAGTTGGCTAGATATCTAAAAGTGTTGTTTGGTAGGTCATTGGAGGAGGGAAAAGTGCCCCAAGAATGGAAGAAAGCTTTGGTGGTCCCAATACTCAAGCAGGGGGAAGACATGGGCAGGCCTGGCAGCTACAGGCCAGTGAGTCTAACATCAAATACAGGAAAGGTAACGGAGAAATTGGTAATTAAGTATATAGTTAAGGATATGGATGAGAAGAATTGGCTGCAGGTATACCAACATGGTTTCAGGAAAGGTTTTTGTTGTGAGACTCAGCTGGCAGGGTTCTTAGAGGAGTTAGTGCAGGCAATGGCTGAAGGGAAGCTGCGAGAAAAAAATGCACAAGCTTTCAACATCAACGGAGGACCTGAAACGGATTTACTCGCGGGTCTTATTGTTTCAGTGCTATTATTAAGGGCGCCGTCTACCCGCGCGTGAGAGGCTCAAAAGTGACGGAGCAGTAAGGTCGACCTTGAAGCGCGCATCAAATGCCGCGTCGCCTCAAGAAGCCAACCGCTGAACTAGCGTGCAAGGTTCCCGCTGAACCGTTTTTGCTATGGGACTTTCAGCGACAACACTATCATTTTATCTTACGCGACGAAAGAGAAAGAGTCGCTCTACAGGTCTATAATATTCAGAATATCGTGAAAATGATTACTCTTACATAAAAATCAGCGTCAAAAGTCCCGATTCGGTCACTTTCACACTTTAAAAAAAAAAAAAAAAAAAAAAAAAAAAAAAAAAAAAATACAGTTAATGGCAAAATTATATACCTGTACTAAGATCCTTAAATGCTTTTCGTAGCCTAATCGCGTGACAACATGTTGAATGGTTTTCGAATGCAATCAGGATTGTTAAAGGTCTGCGCGCCTCTTCACGATTCTAGTAGACGGCGCCCTTAAACAGACATCACTCACACATGATGAGAAGTTTTAGAATATTCTTCTATAGGCCGAAGCTCTGCACAATGGTTGGCGGCCTGGGGTCTTGCCTTATGTTGGAGTTCAATCGTATGCGATTTACCAGTCGAATGGTATTTGGCGTACGATTTGCTGTTTTCGTATGCACGAACCATGCGATTGCGGTCGTGTACGACTTGACCGTTCGCAATTTCAGGTGTGTGGTCAGAAGCGAGTGACTTGGCTGTGTCGCATACGATTGAGCTATGAAAATGGCGAGTGGGTAGGACTGTCATTCTTGTAATGTTGAAGTAGAGTTATTTTTTTAAATGTAATTTAGAATTTTTCTGCAATTTTGTCATGTGAACATAGGGAAACGGTTATTATTGAACGAATCTGCAATCACATTAACCGTGTTCGGAATTGTAATAGTGATACAAAAATCAACCAAATGAATAAATTACGTAGCTAAATATGTGAGGATTTTCGGGTAAAATGTAATGATGTTACGTGGTGTTGCAGCAAGATTAACTTATCCATACACTTTAAGCCTCCAAATATCCAAGTAAAATGTCCAAATCACAGTTGTCATGGAGCCTATGATAGATGTAATGCTATACCTCGTAAGAATTATATTCAAACGTTACTTCGAGGGTGCTAGGACACCATAACCATATGCAAATAAATACCGAACTACTGCTAGTACATAAAGAAAAAAAGAGGTACATAAAATTCACGTACAGTTATTATTTCAACACTCCCAAAAGTTAAGATTTATTGGCCCAATGAAACATACATTTAATTAATTACAAGTTCTGCTGAGTGCTCAGTTTATAGTCTATATACAAGGAATTGACATGTACAATACACCTTTATCGTAGTATTACGTCACAAAATGATAGGTTCATAGCTGTATGTGTCATAGAGGTGTGCTGCTGGAGAGAAGACTGCACACCAGTTCACAGACTTGCGCCTACAAGAGCCTAGGTAAAGGCGTGATGCGAGTACTGTGTCTTTACCGCGTTCGCATTTCTGGGCATCGAACGAGTAAAACACCACGTTCACCCAGGCGGCTACGTCTAGTTATAACCTAAATCTCTTCACTCACCAACTAAATACGATAGACAAACCTAACAGCAACAGAACAATGTTTACAGATGTTTGAAAGTAACTCTGAACAACACGACGATGACAGCAGACGATCACTGAGGCGAAGATACAAATATGTGCCGAACACTAAAGTACAGTGTAGGGAAAGACATGAGGTTTTTCTAAAAAAAACCTTTGAAGACGTTTCAGGAACTTCAATATACTTCCGTCTTAAGGCCGACTGACAGTTTTCTGATGTTTCTTGTCACCGTTTTGGTTCTCTGTCACAAATATAACGCAAGCCGCAATGAAAATCTTTTTTCCCCCTTAATGCATCAACATCAATTCTATAAATGCTTACTTTACTGTTAATCATCAATACAGTGGGAAATCTTAATACAGAAATTAAAATAGCGTTTACAGAAATTGGCTTCTTAAACAATTATTTTTATTAATACATTAACGGAATTTTCTCCATAATGCTGGCAAAATTACAGCAGATGTGCTTGTCAGTGTTGACGCTAACGTAGTTATGGAAAGGAATATTTTTGAATGGTTGATTTCACAAAAGAGTTCAATTAACTGCGAACCTTCTATAACGGTACGGGGCGAAGGGGTGTTGGCGAGGATAACGTTTGTCGGAGGAAGGGAGGAAGGGTGTTTAAAAGGGCGAGAAAGAGGACACACACAGAGAACTGTAAAGATATCATGTTCTTCAATTCTCTGTCTGGTCTTTTTATTACTCGTGACGTTTTTTGGAAATCTTATTACCTCGGACGACAGGGGGATTTAGGGTGGAATTGAAAAACGTGTTATTTTTATGGCGCGGGTCGTAAAAAGAAAAGAGAGAAATGTCTGGCGGAGAACGATTCTCGCTTTGTTGTGTTTGATGTCATCTGTAAGTGTCTCTTCCCTCTGAGCAGTTGCTATAACGATGCACACCGCATTGATAAAATTTTAATGGAGTCCATGTAATAATAATACAGAAGGACTGGAGGAAATTCAGCGAGGCCTTAGAAGACTGCTACGAATTGCGTAAAACACCAGCAATGAGTGTCTGCTTCGATTTCGCTTAACTATACTGGTGTTGCGCTGGTTGTCAGCAGCCTGTTGCATTGGTAGTCAGTGCTGAATAGCCTAGACTCATAGCTAAGGTGCTAGCTCCATGTGGCAATGAGTTCGGGCCTTCGCACTGTGCGTACTTTAACATTTGAGCGTTTAGTACGATAACAAGCGCAATAACAGGATAAGGTTATGTTGCTCTCCTCCTCTGAATACTTGAAGCAGAGACAAGTCTTAAACAATAAATCTGTCTTAATACAACAACTTTACATATTCTTTATTTTAGTAATATATAGTTGTAAGTAATTTTGTGAAAGCAAAACTCTGTTATCCAAGATGGTGATTATTGTATCTCCTTAAATATGAAAATTAGAATAGCAATTATAACGTTTCCTTCCTTTGGGGATTTGAGTTGATATGTCCCCGTTACAAGGTTTTGTACACCAATACACAACTCGGCCGCGTTAAAACATATAAGGTAGAATAAGGTAATGTTTCTTCAACCGCAAGGTCATTAGAGACGGCCATACAACTTTAAGCAATAACAGGAACTTAGAGATTAATAGATCATGGCCTGGAAAAATTCAAGCATTCACCTAGAGCAATAACGAGAAACATGCTGACTAAAGCCGGGAATGTAACCCGGAACCTTCCGAAATGCTAGTCCAATATTGTAGCGTTGTGCAACCATGGTGTATTAAAAAAGTATACATTAGCATTACTAATATAACAGGATTAAAACAGTACCAGTAATATCAGACCATCTGTGAAATTAGCTACGTTACTGAGACAATGGCGAGTGTAAAATTCCCAAAACACAGTCAGAACACCGTTCAGTTGAACAATAACGTGAATAATTGCTATTTATTAAATTTTATAATTAACACATGTGTAGGTACATAATTAGGAGAATTAATTTTACCAGTGTTGTGCATATCTGCAGGACATATAGTGAAGTGAATATATTTTGGTCAGCACTTAGCATCTAGACCTTTAGCGCTGGTGAAGGGTGACATGATATGAGTATGGGATAAAGGGTCAGGGAAAATGGCAGATACCCGAGAAAACTCGCTGACCAGCGACATCGTCCGGCCTGATTCTCGTCCGGAATCGCACCCGGATCACCTGGGTGGGAGGCGAGGGCTTTAGCCACTGCGCTAACCGCGGTCCCATTGGAGACTATAAAGACGGTTAAGTTATTTCAAGACTGTTATCTTCGCTGCCTCTTTGTTTTGCCAGCATAGTTACATTTATACCACGAATACTCCAGTAAACCTACGTACAGTTATGTATTTTGGCTGATGTTTTGTACACATCAGATATGATAAATATCTTACGGGAGATTGATCCTTACTTCCTTGGATTTATCATAATTTCTTTTCGATAACTTATGTTTCAGTACATGTATCAACATTTTTGACACAACAGGCCATAAATAAAAAAATAATAAGTTTTTTTTTTAATTCCTGCAACCTGAGTAACTTTATTATTTTGACACGAGAAAGCTGCAAAAAGCAGTGATATTTACGCGAACGACTACAGTATTCACAAAAGTAACAGAAACCACGCCACATGGATTACAAAATGTGAACCAACCGATAAACCATGCCCTGTAAACTTGAGAAACGTAAATTAATCTCCCGGTTACCTTATATAAGAAAAGTTATAAGACCAAGCTGAGGCGGATCAGTCCCTCTTGACATAGTTTATGGAGTTTTCTTATATATATATATATATATATATATATATATATATATATATATATATATATAATGATAAATCTGCTAGTTGAGATAACTGGAGATAACTCTGCGGCAGAATAAGTAGCTCTAGTTGTCCATGCGAAAAACAGTTCTAAGTTTGTCCCTGCCACTAACAGCGACTTCGTCTGGACCTTATTTATAATCACAGCAATGTCGACGCTATAGGGTAATCACAGATACTTTACTGAAAGAGGGTAATTGAATGAAATACGTAGTTTGAGTGGTATTAAGACTGATTTCCCCCGAGCACAACCATTGATGAAGTTGCCCTCCATAACATAATTGTTTTTCAAAAACTTCACTTGAGGTTAAGTTGCATTAGGGAATTTTGGCGGGGTAATGTTTCGCTGAAATAAAAACGTATTTGGTGCCCCAACCTTGAGGTTAGTGATATGGTATATGTGGGTTGATGTTGTCGAGGAACTTCAGTAGATAGTGGACTATGTAATTAATTTTCACCACTTTTGAATGACTTCACCCAAATTGCACTAATTTAATCTGCCTTGCAGTTGTTGTGAGTCAGACTTTAACGTTTGCACAGCCTTTGAAGGTATTTGAGACCAGAACATCCCGAACAATAGATCTGAGCTACAATCATCTGTGCCACAAAACGTCGAAATTATACTCGAAAACTAATTTTAAAAATAAAATATAAATTTCCTGGCCTCGTAGAGGTTGTATAACACCACACACATCACAAAAAAAATTGTGGCAACTAAAAAATATGTTGTGGGTATTTTCCCTGCAAAATTTATTTTGTGGTTACCACAAAAACGTTTTGCTGACACCACTAAAATATTGTGGTCATCACAAAATTATTTCGTGGTTACTACAAAATAATTTTGCAGGGAAGACTTCCTACAAAATTTTTTTTAGTGAATCTCGATAGAAATGTAAAATGAAATTCATCTATAAATTATTAATCGCTGGTCGTACTTGCTTTTCGTATCGTCTGCCTTGAAGGTTTGCAAACTAAAGTTTCTTCTTAAAAATTAAGTTATCTTATAAAAGAAAAAAAATAGTTAGTTATTTTAGGTACTTATGTAAGCATCATTCTGGCGTGAACAATATCTCAATATCTCTACTGGTTCATTAGCTGATATAAAACAAATTTCATGCCGTTTCGCCCCTTTAGGTCTCAAATTTCGAAAAATCTTTACATCTTGAATATTTGTACGAGTATCCAAGTGAAGTGAAAATAACGAGGATAGCCCGTTCAGTCAAAGCAAAATCTATCATTCATTAAAAATCACATAGGCTATCACCCCTGTACAATACTAAGAGTTTAAATTTTGTAAAATCTTAAATCTTTTGCGGCCATTTACCCAATTATCATCCTGAAGCAAAATTAAACTGAATATTTCGACATGTCCCATATATATATTCATATATGTATATAAATCGAGGATTCATATAAAACACATTCCACGTATTTTCACCTGTTAATAAACAGAATTTCGAAATACCTTTGAATCACATTTAAGACTACTTTACTGGTGTATTTTGGACGTGAAAAACACGACAATAGTCCGCTGGGTTCAAGATATATCGACGGTTAGTTGAAATCACATTTCATAACCTTTTTACCCCTTTTCACCCCTTAGGTAGCGAAGTTAAAAAATTCGTGAAATTATGTTTCATGTATTTGAATAAGCATCAATTATAAACAAAAATCAAGTCGCCATATTAAAGGTCAGTATGGGATCGATATACGTAGATTGTGAATCGAAAACACATTTTACCCTTTTTTTACTTCTTTGGGACCGAATTCGGAAAATATATTTAAATTTTAATTTATATATTTACATAAGCATCAATCTAAAGCAAAGAGTCCTTTGATAGCTCGGTTGTTTCGATAGATATGAAGGAATAATCGAAACCACATTTCACTTAATTTCACCCCCTTAAAAATTAAATTTCGCAACGTCTTGGAGTTCTGTCATAGTCATTTGTATACGTAATCAATTGAAGCAAAAGTTACTACAGTAGCATATTGTGTTTAGCTATATAGACGACTCATAAAAAAACACATTTCCCCTTCTTTTTACTGCTTGGGGGTCGAAATTCAACAAGTTCTTAACTTCTTTTTAGGTATTTTTGTAAGCAACATTTTGAAGTGAAAACCAACTCTTTATCACTAAGGATTCGATATATATGTATAGTTAATCGAAACAATTAAGATCTTTTCATCCCCTTGAATGTTGAATATCGAAGAATCTTGAAATTGGCTAATATGCATTTTTATGTGTGTCACATTGAAGTAAAAATCACGATTATAGGTCGTCGGGTTCGATATTAATCGACGTTTCTTCGAAAATACATTTCACCCTTGACATGTCATAGGGCTGCGTGCGACGATTAGTCTACCTATATACTTTTACGTTCTGTAGAAATGTAACGACTCGTTTACGACCCTATGCTTACAAGCAATGTATTAAGGATGGCCATGTCCTATAAGACATTGAGCACTGTAGCACAAAGTTTGAATCAACAGGTATACAGGTAAATAAAATGTATCTGCCAGAAAATGTCTGTCACTGTTACATCCCTACTATTTATATTCGCCTCTCTCCATTTTATCACAGACCTCCCGCCGAATGTTAGTCAAAACGCTACTTTCTTTGGTTATCCCCGTTACTTCCTTACTCGCTGAAACTGATGTAACTTGCTGCCGAGGCTACAAATTCTCCGATAGCACTCTCTTCTTCCAAATCGTGGTAATCAAATAGGAATTTACTCTTTTATGAAAAGGGGAGGGGGATCACCTATACGTACTATGTGTTATACATAGGAAACTACTCCAGCAACCACGTTACGATTAAATTTGACTATCAAGAATTTTCTGAATGTAAACAACCTCTCGTTCTTGATATAAGTTTGAGATTTAATATCCGCAGCTGACTATTAGTTTGCGCGATCTTCAAAGTAGGATCCGCCTGGCTTGTTATATAGGCACGAGTCACCCAAAATGTTACGAATGCAGTTAAAAGACTATTTGAATTGCAGCAGAAAATTTTAGGTTTTGTTTGGTTGTGAGATTGTTTGAGTAACCATGTCTGTTTTCGGAGGCCATGTTTGTTTTGGGATATGGAGTGAATTGTTGTGAGGGGTATAAGAGTAATGGCGGATTTAAGTGTTACAATGTCTGAAACAGAAGTTTGTTTGGAGTGTTATTCATGTACTTGCATTTTAACAGCTTTATTTGTGGAACGTTTTTGTCGCCTGGATTAGGATGTTTTAAAAACCACATCACATGGTGTTCGTCGGGAATTGTTTAGTTTATTAAGCTTTGTTACATAGGAACTACCCATAGCAAAGAAAAAAAGTGTTAAAGGCGAATGAAACACGTGCTGAGAAAGTTGTTAACAAGGTTAAAAGTGGTGAAAAAACGTGCTGTAGTAGTTCACAAGGCTACAATCAGTGACTCGAAACGTCAGTGGCATTTATCACTAAAGAGGGATGAACTTCCAACATTTTCACAGTTAACAAAATTCTTGGAACATTGTTCACGATCACTGACAGCAGCAGGAGTAATGAAGAGTAAAAATCCAGCCACAAGCATAACCAGTAAGTTTGGAAATTATAATAGGAACAAAGCATCATATCAGAATGTAGTACTGGTATGTAACGGTTGTGCAAGGTGTAATGGAACCAATGCTGTAAACAAGTGTCTTGAATTAATAAACTGGTCAGTACATGCGAGACATTCATTTTTGAGATATACATACTTGTGTTATAATTGCCTAGGTGCTGGAAATTAGGTACGGCAGTGTATATCATCAAAATGTAAAATAAGACGCAGGTATCATTACACAGTACTACACATCACTGAATATAATTTATAGTCAAACTGCTGGAGGAATTAATAGATCAGCATATGTTATATAAATCATCAAGCAGGTTGGTCAGTATCATGCAGGTACATTTTTATATTCAGCATTAGTCTTTATAAAAGAAATATGGCGCATTTCTACAATTTTGGCTATTGTTAGATTCGGGGCCAGAGACAAGTTTTGTAATTGAAAGTTGTGTTATGGCTGTAGAGTCAAATTTTGTAGGACAGCGGGCTAGTATAGTGTAGCTGAATATTCAGCCAACTATCAACAATGAACAGATGTTTAACGTCAAGGCATTAGTACTGCTTAAATTAACAGATTTCCATCATAAACGAGGGTTTTAAGAATAATTGCTGTTGGTCACATCTTGATGGATTGAGATTAAAAGATCCTTTGAACAATATACCTGGCTGCATTGATGTACTACTTGGAGCTAATATTCATGTATTGCTTCTTAAATCATGTCTTTATTTGAAGGCTAGTAGAACACACATATCTAATGAAACTGCCTTATGGTGGTGCTATCTGGTCCCATTAACACCTTGTCTGCCAAATAAGTCACAGTGTTTCAGTGCAGTGTGACGATGTAAATGAAACTTGTAAAATATTTTAGGAGTAAGAAGAAGTCAAACCAGCAAGATTGTTGACAGAAGAAGGATTTTACGAGAATCACTTTGGCATTACACACAGAAAAGACAGTACAGGATAAAGTATATCTATAGTGAAATTACGTTTTCAGAAGAAGAATTTGGGCTCTGAGAGTACAGTAGTAGCAAGACAAGGCAGAGTAAAATGTCGTCTAAAACATCAAAAATAGTTATATAGGGTTATTATAACTGAATACCTTGATTTGAGACACACCAAACAGATATCACTGAATAAAAGAAAAAAAAATCAGTGCATGAAACATACTACACTCCCTTATGGCAGTGATAAATAGTAGTGACACGGCCAAACTGAAGAGTAGTTATTGATGCTTCTACAAAGATGTCTCATGGTATTTTGTTACATGATAAACTAATAATGGGTATACGAAACCGCAGGATTACATAACATAAGTATTTATATTCTTCTGAGAACATGAAATAAGTGAGGTTCAGTATAATTTTAGTAAATTTTGACATCTATTGACGTGTAATTACTGTTCACATTATGTAATGTCTGTCAAATAGCATGACTAAATGTACAGTACATACGGTGGAATGGACATCTCACATTTATTTTAGAACCAAAAATGTCTACTAACATAGCATAAAATATCTACAATAAATTTTCGTACTGTCAGATCTGGATAGGCAGAACCGATACAGATTTACAACGAATAGTGCAGCCACCATCCTCAAAGGAGCCTACTCATGACTTCAGACTGTTGGCTGTAATGTACAGTGGAAGTTGTGTACCATATTTTGCAATCAGAAGCATTTTGGCAACTTACTGTATATGATCAAGAATTATTTACATTGGTCACTCCTGTTATATTGAGATATTTTTATGTTGACGATATCTTGCAGGAGCAGACAGCATGTTACATAAACGATTGAGCTACAAAATCAGCTGCTTCTGTTATTAAAAAAATGAGGGTTCGAGTTGTGGCAATGGCTGTCCAACACTCCTTGATTAATTGTGTCTGTGACACCTGCAGCAGAAGGTGTTACAAAACAATTAACTGACGACGCATAAGTGAAAACAATGGGTTCTTAGTATAAGCACCCAGTGATTGATGGACCTACATTTGCAAAGTCAGTTTCACCAGTCTCACACTATGATGTAGCGACAAACTGTATCTTACGGTCTGAAACTGCTCAAGTGTTCGACCCACTGGGCTGGCTGTCGACTGTGACCATCCGAGCCAAAATATTACTGCAGTATGTTCGAAAATGGCATATTAGTTGGGGTGACCCACTTCCTACAGACATTTCGGCAAAATAGATGAGCTGTCACTAAGGCAGAAACTTGTGCGTTAAAATTGGTTGGATTCTGTGAAGAATTCGAAGTGACATATGCAGCAGTGGCGTATCAATGCTCTCAGAATGCAAATGGTAGAACATTGTTGCGGATCATGGCAGGGGAAAAAATTGCACTAATAAGGTAAGCATTCTTACCACACTTAGAAATATGTGGGATTGTGTTGGTAAAATTGATTAACGAGGCCAGACAAGTTTGACAAGAGTAGTGACACACACACAGTGGCATTGATAGATTCAACCATTGTTTTGGCATGGATAGTTTTACCGTCCAGGCAATGGAAGGATGATTGTGGCTAACAGATCCAGGAACTCAACACAGTAAATCACTGGCAACATGTAAACAACAATGACAATCCCGCAGACTACACGAGGTTTGCACCAAATGTCTAACCTGCTCATTAATTATGGTGGTCTAGTCCTACATGGTTACATGTTCCTTTAATTCCCATTAATGTAGAAAACACAGCTGAACAGTTCATCAAAGAGTAAGAACAGATACACGTAACTATAGTGGCTTGTATCACTATGCAATTTTGAGTTCTGGAGAAATAGTCATAGCTAAACAAACTTCAGAGAATAGCAGCACAGTGTCTTAAATTAATTAAGAACAGCAGATATTTATAGATTGACAAGCAGATGTCTGATTCGTAGCTCCATAGGACATTATTATAATGGGTGACCAGTATAGAGAGTAAAAATTTAAAAACATATATCCAGTGGCTTAGCGATAGAAAGTTATTGCCTGAAAATGCCTCATTACTAGACTAGGTGGGGAGAGGGTAAGCAGAGTGGGCCGTTTTCTCTACAGAGCTGGTGTTGCAGAACATCGATAAGATCCAGCATTTCTTCCTTAACACAGCTGATAATAATGCATGGGAATTTTAACAAATAACCATGTAGAACCTCTGTTAGTACAAGTAATTATTCAACAGAGTTTTTGGATTCTTCGGAACATATACACTGTTCGGAGGATAATCAGGAGATGTCTGACAAGTCACAGTCTCTGAGCTGTATGGCAAAACTACTGATGGGTCAGCTATCTTCTGCTCGAGTACATCCAATTTGTCCATTCTTGGACTGCAGGATAGACCAGGAAGGAACAACATCAAATTAAAGAGTTATGTGTCATTGTTTGTTGGTTTCTCAAGGAAGGCAGTTTATTTAAAGGCAGCTGTGGCGACTGAGTGGTCAGACCACTAGCTTCGCTGTGTTCGATCCCTGGCGGGGTCTGGTCCTTGATATTCGCATATGTAATTCATGCAGGACGACGCCGCTGGTCGGTGGGTTTTCTAGAGGATCTTTTTTACCCGCAGCCTTCTCATTCCAACATCCCTCTATTGTAGAGCCTCATCTCATGTAATCCTCGGGAAAAGCAGATGTCTATGGGCTCCCAGTCGTAAATATGTAGTTCGTGTTGTGATACCCTGGCCCTCGAGTACCCTCCACATCCGATATTTATTTTATTTTGAGATAGTGAGTTAACAACTTCTTCCTTCTTTGCAGCACTTAAGTATTTTATTGTGCGACGTGGCAAACCAGTGACGTATGCACTAACTGTTGTATAAATATATTGGCCCAGCCAGGGAGCTCACAGAGCGGTTTCAGACTGGAAACAGAGGGCATCAATTGACTATGGAAAGTTTCTTTGCTGAAAAAGGAGTCGCTTGGCATTTCAATGCACCATCAGACACGTAGGAAAGACTTTGGGAAGCAGGAGTAAATAGCATGACGTATCATTTACATCGAGTTGTAGGTTAGGTGGTAGCACATTAAACTTCAAAGCCAACTGGTAGTCCAAGAAGTCTAACATAACACATTGTCAAAGATGAGAAGTTACCAAGACAACAGTGGAAGAAGTTAATAGGCCGATAAGTAAATTAGGATCATTGCCATTCCAGGCCTGATTATAAAATAAAGTTGGACACTTAAGATCAATGCACTTGTGGTGGGAGATCGCATAAGGTTGTGGAAGCGAGTAATTGGTAAACAAGAAGGCAGATGGAAACAAGATTGCTGCCGAGAACCAAGATCAATGTCAAAAAGCAAGAGCAAAGGTGAAATTTAACCACACATTCAAGATCGTTGCCGAGTCGCGAAGATCACAGAGCTTGCTGGGATGCGTGCCATTGGCTACATACCTCCCGCCAGAATCGTCGTTAATATGATTCTACTGCGAATTCCGTCCGTTTAGCCTAACACGAAAAAAAGCAATCGGAAATGGCAACTGTCTACAAACCATAAAACGTCCAGTTTAGGCACTACTGTATACACTTAAGTGTTTCCGTCAATAAGTCTTCAGAATTGGCGCAGTGATCACCATATGCTTCTTTTGTTTATACATTATTGTAGAATACTGTTTATTCCTCAGATGTAGCTTGTCAGGCCCTCATTCATCTTCGCGTCATTGTCGGTAGGTACTCTGCAAATTGTACATCGACTGTTCTCAGTGGTAACTCCTATCATGTAACTACAGTAGCAACCGACAGTGATCG
This sequence comes from Medauroidea extradentata, assembly GCA_003012365.1. Taxonomy (NCBI): domain Eukaryota; kingdom Metazoa; phylum Arthropoda; class Insecta; order Phasmatodea; family Phasmatidae; genus Medauroidea; species Medauroidea extradentata. The sequence continues at coordinate 19,302 of PNEQ01126633.1, read as the reverse complement.
ATTCTGCTCCAATATTTGTGTTCATCAATTGAACAATATCTTTAGCTATCGCCAATACCAGTTTCAGAGAATATTCTGAAAGGTACTTAATTGTTAAATTATGTGGGTCACTGTGATCTTCAGTACTGGTTTGCTTCTCGAGATAACTTGGAAAATGTCTGCTAATGACAAAAGATAATCGTACCCCAATGTGCGACTTGAGACGCTACCCCACACAGTCCGAAATCCTTTGTAAAGTATGATACATCAGGAATTTAAATGTGACAAACGTTTCTGATGTGCTACCGTATCAGCTACGTCACACTTTTCACACCAAAAAAAAAAAAAAAAACATCAACTCCCATAGCCTATATTATAGTAATTTGCGGCATTCGACATGACACCTGCAAACAAGACTCGTGCGCTACACATCCTTCCACAGCAGTGGTTTTCCTGATTCTTTTGAGACTAATCACAGAAAGGCGGAAAAACTCTGGTAATGCGACCTTTGTTTGCCGGGTTGCCAAATCGAATGGGCTCGTGGTGCTGTCATCAAGTGTATGTGTACTGTCTAATCGCGTTCACGTGAAAGCGCACGAAACACATGCACGTGATCGAAGGTAAGGTCTGTCATTGAAAATACGCAATGTTCTCGTGATTGCAGCTTGTAACCTGGGGTGTCCTGAATGCTCGCCACGTGCAGTGGCAGACAGGTATTGAGCGTAGAATACCAAGCACGAATTGGTGGTATCTAGGCGAGTATGAACACTCAAAGTCGTGGGAACCTACGAGTGTGAATGAGATAGGTATGAAGAACCATCGGTATTGTGCAACTGACAGTGTTATGGAACCCGTAAGATAGTTTTTTAAACACATTCATTCCACTTAACGATATTTACATCATATTTTTAACAAAATCGTCACATAAGATGTATAGTCACTTACCATTTTATAGACATTATGCGAGATTTAGACGTAATTAATATTATTCATGCTGCACATGTTGTAGATATAATTACTATACCGAACATGCAGTGTATGCATCACGATCTACGATCGATAAGTGAATAAACAGTACGTAACAGCCCTAGTTTGGCGTACAAGTATTTACTTACGTTCGACTGTAACAGTGAAGCACATTTACAGCTGACGTTTCTGTCTGATTAAAACACTATCAGAAAACAATACGAACACTCGCTTAACCACTCACCAATTTAACTCTCGTCACACTGCAGCCACGCGCGCTGGTTAGTAGCTTGTACACCCCTTACTGCTTGACCAGTATCACGCACTCTTGTTTACAAACTACAACTCTCACATCCCGGCGAATTATTTATTGAGGCCTATAAATTTCGTGTTATTTTCTGACAACGGACTAGCCTGCAAGCTATTATTCGTTCGCTCGGCACCTTCCACTGGCATTCATAATCGTGGATTGTAGCGGGGAACACTTTGAGCCAATAATTGTACGTTCTTCAGTAGAGTGGCCAATCGCATGTAAAGCAGTCAAATACGTATATGACATTACATAAAGACTGATGAGCGATGGCATCACAGATTGTTCTTGAGTATACGACGGGCGTTGCGAGTTATGTTTTACTTATTTATATTTCTGTGGATGCTTTGTTGACTATTGATTGATGGGTTAAAGTTCTGGACACTAGGGTACTGTAATGAAAAAGTTACAAGTCTTTTTCCCGGGTAGCACGTCGATGCTGTCCACTCGGGGCGGACCGTTGCCATCGCAGAATTGTCGGTACGGCTCTTAATGATAAACAGTCGCGTGCACGTAGACCCCGACGACTACTTAGAATATCAACTGCCTCGTTTTACAATGTCTCTACAATTACCAATCGTAGATGTCTCAGCCCGACGTACTTTCTGACTTAGCGATATCTTAATGGCGTCCCGACGCCCAAACGACAACGATGATGATGTCGCCTCGGCCCGCAATACTCCGCGACTTCACAAAGAAACAGTATGTACAATTTCCTATTTTTCTGTATACAACTTGGTACAGTAATGGTACCGTAATGAAAACTATTTCAATGCGATGCTGTTATAATGACGAGGAGAACGAGTGGTTGCAAGACATAGTTATTAATACATATGGATTTATGATAGTTGGTTGACACTGATGACTATTAAATATAATTAATCGTGGTGGCGAACATATGGGCGTGTTACAAGTTTGTACAGAGGTAGTGGAGTCTAGTCTGTCACCAAATAACAAAGAGAATTTTGGATTTCTTTATGTTTATGAACGTGAATGTCTCCACTGATGTGTTAAGTATACAACAAAATTTCCAAAAACCCCACCTTCAAAATGTTTTTTGTCTAAAATAACCACATATCAGAATGAGATTTAATCTCCCGCAGAGAGAAATCGTGCGTGAAAGAAAAACAAAGCTACATCACGTGGTGGTGGTTATCAGATTGTCTTAGGATGGAGTAATCACAAGGCGTGGTATGTTTTTGTTTGGGGAAGTTGGGTCCCGGGCGGACGACTTCCGGCTCGATGGGCAGAGACACTGCACGAAGTTCAGCCGGCGAAGGAGACGGGGCCGTGGACGCTTGGTTGGGCACCAAGTTACGAGGAAGGATGTCTTGTAGCGGAGGAGGAGACGAGGGTAGTTTACCCTTTTCGGAACAGGACTCTCGGCGCACACGCCGATAATAGCGCTCACGACGTTTATTAAAGAGGAACGGCATCCTGTGCCGGCGCCCCGCGAGGACGTTTGTCTTGTTATTGTTCGTGTTCCGGGGACGCGGGGCTTAACGAACGACCTGCCGCCGGCGCGACAGTGCGGCCCAGCGGAGCGTGGTTGCGCGGCACAGTTTGTTGAGATCTGCTCCTGGAGACAGTGTTTGGGGCGGCGGCAAGGGGGAGGCGCTTCCGAGCTCTCTGTTCCACGGCAACCGGAATTATACGCGTTGGAAACGTAATGTTGAGCAGCCGCTCGTAGTTATTTATTGCGTCGCGGTTCACCGGCGGAACCAAGTTCGATACGACTTTAAGGATCCATCGAACTTATTCGTGTGTGTGTGTGTGAGAGAGAGAGAGAGAGAGAGAGAGAGAGAGAGAGAAATCGTGTGCGTATGATAGAGAAAAATTAATAGTAAATAAGGAATGGAAAATTCATCTGAATTGGTTTTAAGACTTGCTATACATTAACTGGTCTTATATTGCTGCCTTATATTCTATTGCACCACATATTAATAAGACACGTCCAGTTTAAAATTGAGCCCCAGTCACCAAACTGAAACGAACCAAGTACAAAAAAAAAAAAAAAGCCACAATAGCAGCAGTCAGTGAGCAAGAATCTGAGTCTCTTGAAAACAGACTGACGAAGTCTACTCTGGCCGTATTCCCCTTTTTTTACTGTTAGCACCGAGACGACTGGCCAGTAGAGCTCTTTTTAGGAATGCCAAAATTGTCAGTTTAGTCTCTCAGTAGAAGCCAGATAGGAATGTTTCACAGTAGTATTTCCCAGTAGTAACCGTAAAACATTTATGAAAATTGTAACGTTGATAAAATAATAGCGAATATGTTTCGCAAGGACCTGTAACAATGAATGTTGCGAACTTTGTGAAATAAATCACCTCTAATTTATTTTCTTGGGCAGGGTATTACTTTTAATATCACTTCTTTCTTAGCTGACTTGTTTCGTTCTACTTTACACATGTTTTATTTAAGAGTGATTATGATGGGAATGTCTTTATATCGTGAAATGGGAGAATTGATCTTTTAGTTTGAAGTCTTTCGTGAGTCTTTTAGCACTCTGTTATTTAAATAATTAACGTATTACGATTTAATTTGCAACTCACTGAACGACGAAAGCCACGTGTATATTAGGCAACGCACTAATAAATTACTCGTTAGACAAATCACAAAACGTACGTGGATTAAAATAAATACTTGTTCTGAAACCAGCACACACATAAAACATACACGTATTTTTTTCTCACATCACGTCACTCGTCAATCCCTTTAGGCTCAATATTTTCCGTTTGCTGTATAAAATTATGCTAAAGCAGAACTGCCGAACAAAAAAAAAACGTTCGAAACATTACGTTGATATATCACACCTGCTTTATAAAAATGTAACTTTCAATAAACGAAACACTTAATTATTCACGAACACCGCCATAAAAAAAATTAACTCAAGTATCCACAACACAACGCAATAAATCCACGTTAGTAATTGACATTTGTTGTCACCATATGCTTGTGGAGATAATTTTGTGACGATTTTCCTTTGAATCTTATAAATGTGAAACTTCACTTCCAGCATCCTTGCAAGCACGAGAAGGCTACGCAATTTGAAGTTACGAGAAATGTAACACGTTCATTACTTTTGGCGCCAGATATTTATCTCACAAGCACGAAAATTTCGAGAAAGAAGATTCCAAACACAAATATAATATTATAATTTAATGTCGTTTCAAAAATTCTTCTTAAACAAAAATTATTGGTACCCTAAATAGCAAAGTTTCTTGTTCGCAAATGACGCTAGCCGACTTATCTGGTAGAAAAGTTTTCGTCATCCATCATGCCTTGCGTCGTTGCTCGTTTGTTTCTACTGAGACTGCCCTACCTCCAGCACGCCAGTAAGCTCAGCAGGAAGTGACGTCAAATATAGCCTCCAGCCCAGACGTCAGAGCCTTGCTCGTCAGTTACTAACGGGGCCGCGGTGGCCGAGGGGTCAGACCTCTCGGCGCCCACCAAGGCGATCCGGGTTCGATTCCCGGCGTGGTCAAACCCCGGATTTTCACATGTGGGAATCGTGCCGGACGATGCCGTTGGTCGGCGGGTTTTCTCGGGGATCTCCCGTTTTCCCCGCCCTTTCATTCCGGCACTGCTCCATGCTCACCTCACATCACCCCTCACCAGCGCTAAAGACCTCAATGTAAAGCGCTGACCAAACTTTCTGACTCACTCACTCACGCTCTCACCCAGTTACTGGCCAGCTGTGTCAGTAAATAAATGAATTCAAATCAGTGTTTTCAGTGATATCAGTAAAAAAGGGAATACGGTCGCTGTAGGTCATTGGTCATTGAAATATTTTTATGATCCTAATAATAATAATTAGTCCGACCACTTAGCTCAATGGTGTCCGACAGCTCGACCCAGTGGTTGAAGTCCTGAGATCGATTCCCAGCCGAGGAGAAAAACCTAGTTACCTCCTCGATTGGGCGTTTGTGTTCGTTTAGATTGGCCACTACAATTTGAGAAATAAAATTTTCCTCAAAAATAACAATAGGTTCACATGAATTTACTTTGTTATAAAGGAGGGGGGGGGGGGAGTGGGCTGTTTATGGTTGTTACAGAGGCGAATGGTTATAAGCCTCGCCATTGTGACCAACTTTTTCTAATATAATTTTTGAAATAAAGAAAAGTGGTTAGAGTTCCGGGCCGGTGGGAAAAGAGTCCCGGGTTCTATTCCCGAAAGGGAGGTTAAGATTTAATGCTCCCTCCCCGGGTTAAGATCTGGGTATTGTGCTTGTTCCTTTACACCCATCCCTGCAGAAGGCAATGGCGAACCTCCGCATTCTCATCCTTGCCTAACAGCCCCAGGTGTTCCCCCAAGGGCCGTCAACAGATGAAAGGTTATAACGAAGAAATAAACCATAACTAGGGACCTGTGATTTTCGCGAATAGATTTTTGCACCAACTTGTCGCAATCAATGCCTTACCAGCACGTCTGGATCTGCATTTCATGGCTATTGGCAACATGACTTTGCGCAGAGAAGTCTCTAAGATGACTACGCCAATTCGAATAAGCTTACTGCGACCCTACACGTCTGTGGTTTGCGGGTAGAACCTTAATACGCTGAGAGCAAAAACAACCAATCACTGACCACGAAGCTTAGTTGCAGATGTGCACGTAAGGCGTTGAAACAAGCTGGTGCAAAAATAAGTTTGCTGAAATCAAGTGTATCCCAAATAATAATAATATTGGCAAAAGTAAAAATTATGCGTATGCCTTCAGGGAGGGGTCAGCCAGTCTCTTAAGAGTGTGTGGCAGATAAATAAAAGCTGAAAACATAAATTGATTTCTACACTTTTTTCGAAGCCAATATGGATAAATACTCAATGACAATTCTAGATAATGATATTTGCCAACTTTATGAGTAAATATTTATCCAAAATTACTAATTCGTTACGCCTGATCTCTTGCGCCGCTGTTAAATGCACGAGGTTCCGGCGTCAGAGATTGTGCCTCAAAAGTTCGTAACACTGGAAACTATTTTGTTTAAAACGTTGGCTAAAACTATTGTCTAGGATTGCTATCGTTTGATTTTCGCAAATTGGCTTCAAGAACCCTACATTTATAGATTAATTTTTTTAGCGTTGAATTATGTACCACGCCCTCTTAAGTGACAGCTCTTTCTCAGTTTCCTAAAATCTTGAGTTAAGGGGGAGTGTTAGACAATTTTATTGTATTTTCAGTTTTTGAACCATTTCATTTACTCAAATTGTTTGTATACGCTCAAAACAAACGCATGTGTTTACATTATATTATTCGGATTATGTTTCTGCTGAATACTCATATTTTAATATGTTAGCAGACGGATGGGTTTAATGTACCGTTGATGTCCTGGTCATTGGAGGGAACCTTCGTCTCGAACAGATATGCATCGGGAAGGAATTGTCCGTTGCGTGTAATGAGAACTACACCAGAGTTCACCAAGAGTAATTTCGAAAAGCCGTGGAAAATGTAACTTAGAATGGCCGAATCGGTATTCGAACATGATTCCTCACCATTACGTATTCAGTACTTAACCTATGCACCATCTCGCGTAAATTAGAATTGATTAACGCCAAAGAAATAAATGCTTTTAACTCTGATAACTGGTTGATTTTTAATTTTCATGTTTTAAAAAATGGTTTCATTTTAATATCTTCCTATAAGTAAAAACTGCTGTTTGATGTGCTGTAGACTTATTTATGTGATGAAAAAAATCTTCCAAGAACCATTTTTAAAAGTCTAATAGGTATTAAAAAGTCGGCGAAAATACGTACTTATTTAGTAGTTTTTTGTCGAGATGAAATATTATTTGCAGATAACTAAAGGAAACTGGACGAGTATACACACGTAAAGTTCATTAAATGCCTGCCTACCTAAACAAACATATGGACATACACATACAAGGAAATTTTCGATAATTATCTCTATCTGCTGATGTCCTACTCACCTTTTAGCGGCCTGGACAGAATACTACCTTAAGGGTGTTCAAGTGCGATAAAATCATAATTTTATGCTTTTATAAAATATTGTTAGTTTTGTAGACGATACTTGTGAGCCATGACTTTTATTCAAATTGTATTAACAAAATTTTCTCTTCGACAAATCATCAATTTTTGGTTAACTGCTTGACGTAAATAGTAATGAAATCTTTTATAATTGGTCATGCAGAATCATTGCAAGAGAATTTTTTTAAATTTAACCGATAATTTTATTGACTGCTCTTCTACCACTGTCATGAGCATTATAATTTTTTATTGTTTTTATACGTCTCGTTGACAATGAGGACCGGCTGTACCCAGGATAGGAAATGATAGTGGATTAAACAATTGCACCTGGAGCGATTTAGGAAATATGGAATACCTAATTCAGGAAGGCCGAGCTGGGAATTGAACCTGAATCCTCCCGAATGCGAGTCCGTCTATTACTGTTGCGTCATTTTTCTCAGTGACTGTGACTATGTAGGTCTGTTATAAGTGTTGCAACAGTGCAGGCGGCCATAGAGTTATCGACATGGGACTGTGGAAGTTAGTAAAATAGTAGGCTGGTTCTATGAATCCGGATTCCTGGCTCATATCATCGACGGCCAAACCGTGTACATTGATTACCATCAAAGGGTACTTGCTGTTCTTGGGCAGGGGCGTAGGCAGGGGGAGAGGGTTCCGGGTTCAACCCCCCCCCCCCGCCGAAATATGAATGACAGAAAAATTCAACCATTTAAAGTTTACCAATGAAGATCGTAAATGTATCACATATTTCCGAGATTATTATTAGAGAACTTAAAACCTGTAATTGCTTTCTTTTTATCTGCATATTTAAAGAAAGCAAACTGTTGTGGTAAAAATCTTCGTTAAGTTTTTTAAATGTATGTCACTTCTTTATTTATTTTACTTTGATGTTTATTGAGCCACCGACTTAACTCTCGACCATTCAAGTGTTTCTTATAGCCGCCGCTAGAATGAGTTTGTCTTGTGTAAGAAAGTTTCTTTTCTGAACAGTGAGTTTGAGTTACGCGTGGTTAAGCTTGGTTACGGGTTTGGGTTTGTGTGAATGCATGGTGAAGTAAGCATGTTTGGTATTGTGTTTTTGTGTCATAATGTTTTGTGATTGATGACGTTAGGTAAGTGAAAAATATATATATATTTTTTTTTTTTTTCAAGTTTTTGTACAGCATTTTTTTTTTAATTTATGTTTTATACCATTTGTTTTTAAGTTGAATGCTTTCTAGTTTACAATAGACGTGGTCTGAAATACATAGCATACGAAAGTGAATACGTGTTCTTTGAATGGCGACGTTAATGGTGTGACTTACGTAGTATAAATTACTTGGCGGAAGTTAAAGGATGCCCATTTGTGAGTATTTTAACACGCTAATTTTTCATGCCCAACAATGGGCAAACTTCATGAAAGCTAAGAATTTCGCGCAATGAAAAATTAGTTTCTTTTTTACATTAACTGATTGTTCAGGCAAGATTTATTTTCAAGTACATTATGCCGACTGTGTAGTGACATTTTGCTTGAAAACGGTCAGTTACAATTGATTTAGCACAACATGTAGGGTGCATTCAAAGAAAATTCATTCCAAGTTTTTGGACAGCACTCGCCACAATCACACACAGCATACAATGGATGAGACGATGGCAAGAATGGAGCAGTGCTGGAATGAAATGGAGAGGGAAATGGGAGATTCCCAAGAAAACCCACCGACCAACGACATCGTCCGGCACGATTCTAACATGCGAAAATCAGGGGTCCGACCTCGCCGGGAATCAAATCCAGATCGAAATTGACTCACAAAACGTTGAGCCAAATTCTAAAATAACTATGTGTGTTACGTGCGCTGTACACAGTCAATCAGAGCGGCAGCAGATAAACGCAGCCACCCACATTGTTTCGTTTCATTCAAGATATATTTACAGGTAACGAAGTAATTTTCCTTTTTCTTACACACAGTGCTCGATTAATTACAAGTGGTTTCAATGTGTTTCAATATGAATGAACGAAAGATTCACTTCCTGACTCGACACCTGAAAGGTTTACAGGAATGTGAAGAGAGATATAATTTTTATTAATCGTATCTTAGTTTACCTACTCCTGATTTGAGGCACCTTTACACAGTTAGTAAAACACAAAAAGGCCACATCTGCATTCATAATATGTTTATTCATTTCATTGTAATAAATTTATGCCTATGACACTACAGTGGTGACAATGATGCACTTGCAAGAGGGATTGTTTGTGGTAAAAAATCTGTTGCCGAGTATTCATAACAACCATTAGTTAAATTCTTCACTCAAAAAATTTTCATCTTTAAACAAATCTTAATATTTCTACCAACAGTATATTCAATGTTTCGGTACTAAAATTGCTTAAATAGCATCATTTTGCACCTTGAAATCCAAATTTTTCTGGGGGAGGACCCCCGGACACCCCGCTTTAACTACGGGGATCGGTGTTCCTTGACAACAGTCGCAATTTAACCCCCCCCCCCTTCCCAAATAAAAATCCTAGCTACGCCACTGTTCTTGAGTGCACCGTTGGGTGGAGAAAGATCAGAAAAAAGGTAGTGAAGGAAGAAGAATTGTAATATTGGTCTGTAAGATATTTTAATGGGAAATATTGGGACTCACTATTCCGTTACACCAGGGCCCTCTGTTGTCCGGTATCTGCATGTTATTTAGGTGCCATGTTTTAACACTTTTTTTATTTATTAATGGAAAAGTGTTTGCACGACACTCAGTAATTCTTGGTTACACATTTTTTTCAAAATAAATGCTAAAAAGTGTAATTCGTTCAAAAATGCCGATTAGATTAGGATTCCACAAAAAAAAATACTGAAGTAATTTGAACTCTATGATTTTAATTAGCTGTAAATAGTAAGAGAAGCTAAATTATTTTTGACACGTCTATTTTATATGGTAAGTTCAAACTGTGATGCTACCTTGACAGGGTCTCATTATTTTGTTACAGTGTAGGAAAGGTTACATATTTTGACCAGCAATGTGTTACCTTGCTTTTGTGTTAGCTTCTAAAGAACCAATATTGGAAATAATGCCCTTCAAACATGTTACTGCCAAAATTGAGGATAGTTGGATATCACTATGTTTGTATAATGTAGCATACTTGAATAGGGCCTACATGTGCATTTTATGCCCTCATTTGTGCTGCAAGCGACCCGAGGACTATGAGTTAGAGACAACTGGCAAAGTTCATCCACTCATGTTAACAGTGTCCTTCGTTGGCAAAAGCCACTTACAGCAGGACAACGTACCGTACCACACTGCCGAGATTGTGAGGGACTGGTCAGAGAAAAATGGTAGTTAATTTTCAGCAACACTCTCTGGGTTAAATATAGCGTGGATGTGAAGAACATGTAACATTAGCGACTCGACTTGGAGAAGCGGTTTTGTGCTACATCACCTGCAATGAACATCATCTGGAGGACCTGCTGCTGTGCTTGTTCAGACACCTTGTGATCTCTCCGGTCTCCTTGTTGAGTCGATGCCTCGCCGAGTGACGGCAATTCTGTGAGATAAATTTGTTCCTACGCAGTATTACATACGGCTGGTCATGCAATTTTTGAAAGTATTTGTAACGGCAATATGCGAATGCATGGGTTTATAGACTACATCACTGCTTTTGTTTAGCTGGCAATGAAATCCCGTATTAGGTATGTTGTAACGTTTTATCGTCACACAACGCAGGTTTTATCTGAATATACATAAGCAGTAGTGTATGTCCACAAGCCCATTCATTTTCATGGGAGGCATTGACTATGTTACGTATAGGTGTAAAACCAACAGAGCCACCTTCGGTGCAATGTTAACAAAACCTGAACTTTATCTGTTCACTACAGCTTCTCAGTTCGTGGTACCTTTTTCTACGGACTTTTAAATAAGAATCTAAAGTCAGAGTACTCATTTTTAAATTAAAAAAATTAGAGCAGCTTGCTTGAAGGTAAAATAATAACAAAGCAGGAAATAACGATATAATCTACTCATGTTGGAGCTCCAGTGTCTGCCAAACATATAAGTTAGTTCTGCGAGTTGAAGCGAATGTTTCCGCGTGAGTTCGACGGACTGCAGCTTCATCTAACATATTTTCGGCACGGCACCATCAATCCTGGTTGTCCTCGAGGACCTATCCGTCATTCTTGGGAAGCAGTGACGGGGAAGAAAATGAAGTAAAAGAAAAGGTTTACCGGGGAGTGTGTGTGGGAAATCTAGCCGTAAACAAGTGATCCTCAACGAGATTGTCTTGGCGAGACAATCTGGGCCCGACAAGAGGCGAGAGGCGACAAGAAAATACATAGGGGTTGGGCGTCCGTGACGTGACAAATGACGCGGCGATGACGTCACAACCATCGATCATCGCAGGCAGCCAACGACGTGACAAATGACGATCTTACGCGCGGAGCATTGCTTCAGCATATGAGCAACGTGACGGGACGAGAAAACAGAACTGCTGCAATCAACGGCCTTGCCAGAAACATGACAGTGTTATAGTTGCTTCATTTAGTTTTTACAATTATTACATAGGTACTTCCATCTATTATATTGGGAAGTTATCATACGAGCAAGGAGGAGGACGGGAGACCAAAAATTAGAGGCTCGAAACAGAATCTTGTTCTTTGGAGGTTGGCTTCCTGGTAACTTAAATGCTAATGAAAATAATAAGATATAATAATAAAATAACGAAAATTTCGCTGTCAACATGCCCACTAAGCGCTAGTTCGACTGAGGTAGCCAGTAATTATTTCATTGATACAACACTGGTGCAAAGGATAGCCCAAACACATCGTAGCAGAGATTCGACTAGGCGTTGGCTGACAGTTTCTCCTGGAATCTAGCATCATTTCTGTCTGTAATGCACATATTAAATCTGGCGCAGGATGCACATTTCGAAGCGTCCGTTACACATCATATCACAGATGTTAAATAGGATTAAATTCTCTCGAGTTAAAGGACAGTTCGTATGGTGGTTATCGTTAGAATTATTACCAACTAACTGCTGAACATCGCGTCAGTCTCAACACAGGCACTTGTCTCTATAAGATTGGCCTGCAGTGTTGCATCAGTCACACCCGTAATCTACATGCTGGCACAAGGCTCTCCTTGAAGGTTAGGTAAACAAAGACACTCAAATGGTCGTCTGGAGCACGAAGAACAATCCTAATGGGGTCGGGTCTCGGGGGACGCAGGGGGTCAGGTGGGTTTACTCAGTGGCATGTCCGGGTTTGTTTGATCATCATGCTAATGTTTGAAAAACTGCATTCAATACAGGGTGGATGTTTGAAAACTCTACTTGTGTTATTGTATGAACACCTCAAACTTTAGTTTTTTTCCCAACCTTGCTAACCAAGTGACTTAATACAACCACCTGTTATGGTTAACTAGGTGTTGTTCGACGATCAGCGGAAGCAATGGGGTGTGATTGTAACTGCACCATGCACTATGCGATATTAAACCAAGAGTTTCGGTATATAATACTACAGAAGAAAAATGTGCGATCCATGTTATTTTGACTTGCCGAATTAAATCCCGTCAATGAGAAAATAAAGGTTATCGCCCCATTTGTATATGAAGATTGCGACCCTCCAGAATTTGAAATAATTTTTGTGCTATCGTAAGAAGTATGGGAAATGCAGTGCATTATTTATTGTATCATGCCTAAAGACTGAAAAAATTCGCGGGTTTAATGACATGTAAGCAAGCTTCCAAGAATGTCGACGTGCTCAAGTAAGCAGCAGGTGCTCATTGGCTGCTCGCTGACACAATGCTGTTAACTGATTGGGTCCGCATGTAATTGCTTCTACGCTACTGGCTCAGCGCCTTCCAGGATGTGTCAGAGAAGTCAAAGACCAACTGAGAAAGTGACACGATCTACCCATGGTTTGAATTATAGCTTGTGAAAAAAAGAAAACGCGAATTTTTCATGTTCCTAATTATGACTTTACTAACGGACTTTAAAAAAAGGAGGACGTTATCAATTAGTTAGTTTTGTTTTTATGTTTGTTATCTCAGAACTCCGTCATTTGTAAACCAATTTGGGAAATTCTTTTTTTTTTTGTTGGAAAGATGATATTTACAAGCAGGTCTCATCTTAATTTTATTGGCACTAGACCTTGGGTTACGAAGATACACCAGGGAATTCCTCAAAATCGAATAGGAGTGAGTGAGTGAGAGATTTTGGTCAGCACTTAGCATCGAGGTATTTAGCGCTGGTGAGCGGTGACATATGGTAATATGGAGCGGCGCCAGAATGAAAGGGCGGGGAAAACGGGATATCCTCGAGAAAACCCGCCGACCAGCGGCATCGTCCGGGATGAATCCTACATGCGAAAACCCGGGGACCGACCCCGCCGGGAAAAATCGAATACGAAATGTATAGTGATTAAGATACTAGAATGTTTATGACAATCCAAGACTAGATAGGTACCAAACTATGGACAAGGAATTTCTGGACAGACTTGGACTGCGAAGGCACAGCGGAACTCCTTGACGACAGACAGCACGAATGTGGAAGGTAGGCACCGGAACTCCGCGAAAAATCAAGAAATAAAAAACACCGATTAAAAAAAATTATGCTCTAAAAACGGACTAAAAAGTAAAAAATAATTACATTATTTTAACACTGCTTAGAATACAACCAATTTATTAAGACAGTAATATACAATTATTGTTATTTTTGGAGTCGGTGCCAGTTAAACTTTTAAGTAATTGCACGAAATCTCCTAAAATTGACAAATGTTCTTTTAACTTACGTTAATTCGATAGTGTAGTAATATCTAATTAAACCAGGTGTTCCCCTCCCAACACCCCGTGCTGTTCAACGTTACGTGGCTGCTGTCTTTGTACGATTAAGAAATTCATAGTTGTAGTCTATGATAAATTTAGTTAAATTTTATACATACCTACGCTACTTCGTTATACGTTTGTTAACCTTGGCTGGAACCGATTCCAAAAATAACAATAATTGTATATTACACTCCTAATAAATTGATTGTATTCTGAGTAGTTTAAAATTAACGTAATTATTTCTTAGTATTTAGTGCATTTTTTCAGAGTAGATTTATTTGAAGTCGGTGTTATCTTTTGTTAAAAATGTTCTATTCACACCACGGTTTTCGAATAAATGGGACGCTTAATGTTGTATGCAATGAATGTGTTTCGCCTGTGATATAGGCGGCACGCACCACACACTAAGTGTTTTAGAGGAAGCACTGGACTCTGAAAACACTGTCTTTGCAATAACACACATTTTGGTGCTTCAAAGAAAATTTTTTGTTTAAAGTGTACAGCCATTATAAAAGCTGTGTTGTCATTGCTATAGCTAAATAGGGTTCTTTGTAAGAGATTAAGAGAGAAGTAAGTCAAACACTATATTAAAAATAATTTTATTTGCTACAAAGAAAGATAATTGTTCCCATACAGAACTTTAAAAAAGAAAATTGAACCATGTAACACAAATGTTTTTTTTTTTTTAAACCTTTTATTTGCTAAGCAAACTGTTTCTTTATCACAGGCTTAACAGCCTCAGATAAATTACTTCCTTATCTGTAATAAACGTTTATACTGGGTCGAGGAACACTCCACAGACGGTATACTTCAAATGAGAAGATATCGCTAGCTGTCAATATAAGCAGTCACTAGCGTGCTTCGTATGTGCGTTTTCACAATGCCACGCGTTTGGTCACGGAGTAATACGTATGGTCATAGTTGACAGTCACGCTGTTAGTATACGTGTAACTGTGGAAGCATCAAACGAGCTTCCAAGCGTCTGTAAGCGAACCTTAGCCAGACAGGATTACGTATACACCCACTGATGTTTGTTGAAAAGAATTTTGCACCAACTTGTTTCATTGCTTTATGTTCACATCTGCAGTTCTTCTTCGTGGTCAGTGATTGTATGATTTAAGCTCTCAGTGTCCTGAAAATATACATGCAAATCACATATTTGTGGTGTCGCAGTAACCTTGTTTTGATTAGCACATACAAATGAGTGACGTCTCAGACAAAGACACGCTGCCAGTAATTCTTTTCACCAAAAATCATTGGTTCTAGACGTGTATGTACCATACATAGGAACAAGAAAATTCTGCAATTTCAATTACAAACTGGTTAGACTTCACCATTCTATGTATATTCAAACTCCGATTCTTGCCCATTGGCCGCAGCTGTATGAAGCAGAGCATTTCACATGTCCCTGGTTTCGTAACAGTTTGGTGACTGGTCCAATCGAAACTGGACGTGTATTAAAGGTGGTCCAATCGTAAATAACTAAGCAATTTACATCCTGTAGAAATCTATCTTTCACTACACTAATTTCGCGAAATTATCCCGTCCCTAGCCTCACCACATTTGATACAGTTACGTGAAGACTGATACAGCGAAGAAAGGGAACGTTACAGGTAAGAATAGGGAATTGTGTATTGTAATCTATCTGTTGCACGTTGTTTACATACTTTTAAACCTCTGGGTATGTACAAAACATAAATTACCATCATAAATTACAAACTTGCGCAATGCAGTAACAATGTATGCTTATATCATTACCGCACGTTTAATGTGTTCCACATATGTTTGGGTGTGTCAGTTTTGTTCCCGTGAGGAAGGGTGGTATATCGGTGTTGTTCAGTCGCAGAGTTAAATATAAAAATAATACACCTGTGTGAGAAATAAACTGAACTAAGGGACTTGAGAGCCGTATCAGTAAACTAAAAATGTGACGTGAAGGTTTTGTTTGTATTGATGAATCATCCCTTGCGTGTCCCAAGTTTTGAGTTACGTGTGAGGGAATGCTGTTGTTTAGATATTAAAAATATTATTCTGGTATTATGTTCGCCTTAACTATAACAAATCATGTATCTAATGTCCGTCAATTTAATTTAAATAAAATGAACTTTAACAGTAGTAATAAATCATCACTCTACTTTAACAAATGTATAATGAAGTTAGTCAGTTAGCAACATTATTTAGTACGTTTTATGTCTGCAAGTGTATTATTCTTGCTTGGAACAATTGGATCTGACTTTATTCCACTGTACATAGTGTAACTTAGTTACATGGACGAGCTCCACTTGGATATTCGAGGAACGGTGTATAACTTTGCAGGCGTTGCACAAAGTATAGGTTAGTATTGTACGAAAAAATATTTACAATCAAACAGTGACTCTTTTGATGACAAGTAAATTGATAAAATTCTGCAGCAAGCATAACGTCTGCGTCTGTCGTTCCCGTCGTATTACAATGTGGATGGAAAATGCTCATGTGTTTTATACATTATTATACAGAGTGTTATCAAGTTGAAAGTCGATGCTTTGGGGAAACAATCCTCACATATAGAGGAACAAAATTATGGACATAGGTCCGAAAGTGCACCATTTATGCACTATAGTTCGCTTACATAACGTACGATTCATAGCACGGGCTGCTGTTTTCACAGTTAGTCCTACTGTTTATGGGTTAGTGAAATAGCGGAGTAGTGTACAATATAAACAGCCCCACTGTAATGACCCTCCATAGCAACATGATCAAACACTCCCTACGAACATTGGAGAATTGTAGCGCAGAAACGGTGCGTTTTCGGACCTATGTCCATATAACATTTTTTTTGTTCCTGTAGGTGTGAAAATTGTTTCCCCAAAATATTTACATGTAATTTGACAACATCCTGTAGGTTCCTTCATTGGCAACTGATTTACGGCGCGAATGTGATAAAGTATAATATTCAAGGTAAAGTAGGTTTGATTGTCTGATATATAAATCCTACAAGATAAGATCAACAGAGTAATCTCTGTGGCTACACTGCCATGGTGTAACTGCTTCCTCAGGCTGACATGCCTTGAGAACTTACAAGATGAGATTGGAGCAGCAAGAGAATGGAGATGACTGAAGAAACAGCAGCAGCCAGAGAAAATTCATATCTCGGCAGTTACTTCGCCAGGAAAATCGTCAACTTGCTCGATGTGTGAGAGAAAATGAAATGTGGCCCTCGTATGTGGAAGACACACGATACATGTAGAAAAATAATCTTGGACGATTTCTTAATAAGTCTTTTTCTATGTTGCATTAAGTCAAATAACATAAAACCGAATTTCATCCTACAATGACTATGAACTAGATTACACGATTTCGGAATCAGAAATTGAAATATATTTAACGTGTTCTCAGAAAACACTTATAAAGTAGTTAGACAATTTAAATATTTTATTCTAAATCAGAGGAATTTCAAACATGTGGTCAAGTTTCGAGAACAATGTCAGAACCGAACCATTATCACTTCACGAGTCGTAACAAAGACTAAAATGGTACATTTACTAAAATACAACTGATATGAGAATAGTCAATTCATACAACTCTGGATCTGGCTTATAAATTACGAGTATATCATCGGTCTTAGAAAATCGGCAACTTTGCGTTTTCCTTACTTACTTTAGTCGTAAGTCAAATTATCATCAAACATTTGGAAGAAGATATCTCGACAGTTTTTAATTTTATTTCCAAATTATTATCATCTAAATACACGCAGACCCATTAAACTTACAGACATACAAATATATCAAATTTTACCAGCGGACACAAAATAATTGCAGGAAACTGTCAGCTTATTTGACTTCGTTTATTGCTTCTATCGAAAGCGGTAAAATCGAAGACAATTTTTAAAATAATAATCAATTAAGAAGTCCTTTCTTTTCCTTTTCTTTTGTCATACTTTATTAAGATCTGTGCATTACCGTTGGAATTTTATGGTGCATGTTGCACTATGAGCACATAAACTACTGAAGGACAAAATTTGTTGGACGCCAGATAGGTAGTTTAGGTAGGTTATTAGTTGGAAGGGGATTTAACGACGACTTGTCGACAGTAAGGTCTTTCGAAACGGAACCAAGGACTCGTGGACTCGGGGACAAATAGAATAGTAGTCATGATTTGAGTTGATAAAACCAGCACTGCATTTTCTTATAAAAATTAAAAAGAAACAGGAGTCAGGGTGATCGGATCGGGAATCGAACTCCGGCCGTCTCGAATGTAGTGTTTTACTACTGCGGCAACATCGCAACTTTCAGAATATCTCTACAACTAGATCATCTTTGAGAATAAATGTTATAAAATACAAACAAAATTAATATATTGAAGTATCGTATGAGCATTGCTCAGGTGAACATTTGTTTACATTTTCTTATTTGATGATATGAGCGAATACTAATAACTCCGTTTTGTTGCTGACATCTCATCTGAAGGACTATAATGAACATACTATATTCATATGGCACTGACACAACAACTTCTTACGGAGTGTATGAACAGTTTTTCACCTCAGATTATAAGATTATTATTATTAATTATTTGGAGCTTTTGATCTAATTTCAGTATTGTGTATTGGCAATTGGACGCATATTTGCTTGGATTGATAAATTGATAACTTATTGGAAAAAACACTTAGCAGTGTTGTAGATCAAATATAAGAGCAACAAGAAAGGAAAGAATCCAGGGGGGTCGAAATACGTAACTAATAAAATATAAACGCGTCTCAAAGTAAGTTAAAACTATTAGGCTAGTATATTAGGATACCAGTAAGTAGATGTACTGAAAAAAATTATACTGGTTCCGCCCGGGATCGAACCGGGGACCTTCTGCGTGTAAAGCAGACGTGATAACCACTACACCACGGAATCAGTAATGAGCAAGTGTCTCTATTTGTGAAGTAAGTATTATTTATTTATTTTTGAATTTAACCTAAACGAACGAAAGTACGTAAGAAGAATCGTCATTTACATCTTTATAATACCCAGACAATGAAGTGTGATATTATTAACCGTCACACCAATAAAACAAAAATAACTCCCAGTATCTCTATCAAAGTAAATGGTGGAATGATTAATGATCCACTTGAAGTAGCTAACATTTTTAATAAGCATTTTGTTTCTGTAGCCGATTCCATAACTAATGAAATTAAAATTGGTGATCCTGTAAGTTATCTTATGAAATCTCATCCTAACTGTTATCCTAATATTATAGTAAATGAAACTACTCCAGCTGAAATCTGTAGGATTGTAGATTCTCTTTCCTCT
>PNEQ01126632.1:0-36743 GCA_003012365.1 Medauroidea extradentata | reverse complement strand
CCCAGGCTCTCGTTTATCAACTCTCTAACCCTGCCCACGACACATCCTGACTTCAATAGTTATGGCCAATACTTAGCTGCAAGGAACAAACAATACAATATAAAAGGATCAACAAATTCAGGTGACATGCTCCCTCCTATTACTTTAAAGCTAAATATTAGACGAAAATTAAGGGTGGGTAGTGGAGCACCTCACACTTAGGTAGACTGTTTCATGGTTTTTCGTTTCTGCAATCTACTTGCAGAGTCAGATGTCGATGCACAACCTAACAGTTCACTTTTTTTCTTTCTTAAATTGCGAACAGTTTGTTCACCAATGCCGTATTCTTGGGACAGCTACTTTACACCTCTTCCTTTCTTTAGCTCATCAATAATTTTAAGTTTTTGTTTAATATCAAGCACCACTCTATTGCATTTATTACCAGACATGACTACTGTATTCACTGCTAAAAACTCGCACCATAAGACTGAAATCAATACAGTGCGGCTCAACTATGCAATGCCTTGAAACTACTGACGCATAAACCAGTCGTAGTGTGCTGCGCCGTGTAATAGGATCGCCACCCTCGAGCTTAGTTTACAAGGGCGCGCTGAGTGTGTACACGCGCTGCCTACAAGGTCGCATTTATAAAATATATTTAGTATTAACATTCTCAAGAAATTACGAATGTCAAATATATTACTAAAACATACAAAATAATTTTTGCAGCATTTTATGTCATGAATCATAGCATTTATGTTACTCATATTACAAAAATGTTTTGATTTTTAATAATAATAAATATATATATATATATATATATATATATATATATATATATATATATATATATATATATATATATGTATACATATAATATATAATTAAAAATGGCCCGGTTAAGCCGCAATCCGGTTAAGCCGCAATCCGGTTAACCCGCAACCCGGTTAAGCCGCACCCGGTTAATCAGTAGTCGACTGTATTGTTCATTGTTGAATATATCCACAAGATAGCTTGAGAATAAATTAATATTGTATTGTTCATTGTTGAATATCTCCACAAGATAGCTTGAGAATAAATTAATATATTAGTATTTAATACTTATGGATGTACATAAACAAATTTAACTTTTATCCTTAATTTATATCCACATTGAGGAAAATAGGCTTACTAGTTAATGCTGATGAAATTTTTTTTTAGTTTGCATTAACAATTTTTATGGAAAGAGTAAGTAATTGACAAAACATCAAGTAACTATACTGTTGCGTGCCATATACTGTACCATGTGCCGGTGGTCGGCAGATGTTTTGTAACACTTTGTGGACTAGCCCCTTACTCAAAAGCTGGGCGGCTACATGATGGAAGTCACGCCGAAACTACGTCATAGATGCCTGTCCCAACTGCGCTTTTACCCTATGAGACGGCCTACAAGACTCAAGTCACGTCTGAAACATAATGAAGTGTCTACTTTTAGACCCCTGTAATGCGGTAAATCCCCGACTGCTTCACAGGGTATTAGAGGGCCAAATTGACAGATTTGGACAGTTCGCTATTGGTCGTACAAGAGGAAGGTGCTATGCTGGCGGAGAGAGACTGGTGAAGACATGTTGGTGACGTCAAAAACAAGAGGACTGCTGCGGCAGGCTGACGACCGAAGAGGAAGTGTGTGACGGGAGTCGAACCGAAGACCTCAGGAGTGAAGACAGCGGTGCACTCGTGGTGCTGCGCAGCACACGGCGATTCATCACCGCTGCGGACTATTAAGGTTGTACACTGTCCCTATTTGAGAGACTGTTGATTGGGTATATGACTGAATTTTTATTGTGATTTGTAGTCTTTAATTGATTAATGGCAAATATTTTTTGTGCTTTAATTGTCAAAGTTAATTAACATTCTGTGACACAGGAGTAATTGTGTGCATAACTAATTGTGTTGTGAAAGTTATAGTTGATTGCTGTTTTGTGTTTTTGTAAGCTTGGTGAGCCAGTAAATCAATAACTTAATTCAACTCTTTTATTTCTAATTATAGACCTCTATCCCAAAAGAACTCACGGAAATTGCCCGCATTTAAGTTTTTGTTTAAACTTGTAACAATACTATAGGAACATGTTAGTAATGTTATTAATATTTTCCAGTGCTTAGTAGTTTAATATTGTGCTCAGTGTTGTAATAAAAATATGAGAATCTGTTCCTCAACATTTTGATAAATATTGTTATTAGAAAATGTAGTTAGATTTTGTGTAGTTTGGACTGTGAAAAATATATGTAGTTATTATGTGCCTGACGACTACATACTGTGATGTTACATGTTTAAATGTTCTCACTTGATTTATCTAAGTGTGTGTAAAATACTATTCTGAATAAAATACAGATTATTAAGTACAGTATTACTAAACAGCTAACTTCCATCAGATACTTTTATGTAACGTGAAGTGTGTGTTAACACAATGTATTAGCCATTTAACTCGAACTCAGAAATATTTATGTAATGCTCTTTAGTTGGTGCTATATTTACAGGTACAGTAGTAGCTAATCCATATAAGCGTTTACAATTCTCAATTTCAAATAATTATCAGCAACATAATTGTATGCAACAATGTCTATAAAGGAGGTTGTATAATATGAATCATGGTATGATATATGTACTTGACTTAGAACTACGTATTTAGTTAACTGATTTTGGTATTCGTTTGTTTGACAAATTCTAAATCAACTAGGGCAGCGTTCAACGTCTAGTTCAAACCTGTAGCCTTGTTTGTTCTCGTTTATTTTTGCCAAAACACATATGTACATATACAGCCTATTACAGATCAATTTCAGATGTTATAAGAGTGCTATCTTTCAAATTGGTTAACATTTGTGGCTAGGTTACTACCTACGTATTTCTCGGAATAAGTAGATCAACATATATTTTTTTTCCTTTAAAAAAAGTCATCTTTCTTAAATATGTAAAAAAATTGTTGAAATTTAGCTATCTCAAAAAATAGAGAGAATAGAAACTTGTGTTACAATTATAACTCACTCAATATAAAATATTTTTACTGTAGTTAGAATTTTTTGTTCAAATTGAATTCTCACTTCCCGAGATATCCCTTATAAACCTTAAATTTCAAGTAGCACAAACTTTTAAATGGGTACATAAATTTGACGTTATAAAATAAGGAAGTGCTTGCCTACAACCTAAAGGGAACTCGCGTAAAAATCTTCAAGTTTCTATGTCCAGCAGTTTGGGCTGCAGTTTGATGTGTGTCGTCAGTCAGTCAGTGAACTCATTTACACATATAGTCCATCTCATATGAGAATTCCACTTTTTGACAGTTGTGTTGGCATCCCTTTTGCAGATGTTTTCAAAAAAGAAACAGTTTTTTTTCTGTGCCACAAGTGATTTTCGAACACACTCAACTAGCTCTCACACTAAGCAGTTTATCAAAATTGAAACAAAAGTATTTTCTTGTAGAAATTTGTATACATAATAGTCTCTAAAACTGTCAAAGAATGGAATTCTTATTTGTGACAGACTGTAGAGATACAGTATGTAGTTACTCATTTTTATTGTAGAAACATTCTTGTTTTGTCCTTTAAAGCCACTGGTTTCTGTTTATACAGTTTTATATTATTTTTAAATTTTTTAATGTAGCAAATATTATAAAGTTCTCATAAATGTATTAAAAATTGGTTTGACCATGGTGCCTAGCTTTTTCAAAGAAAAAATTAGTTAATTTTCACTACTGTTATTGAATATGGTACAGTACAACTACGTAATGCTACCACTAAAGTTGACTTTAAGATTACATTTTTTATAATACCAAATCAATAACTACCTGATACTAAGGAATGTAATTGTGAACACAGTGACTAAAACAATGAGGGTAATTTATTTTAGGAAATGTAATTTATGAACACAGTGACTAAAACAATGAGGGTAGTTTAAGAAATGTAATTTTGCTGTAAATTTTCAGGGTTGCATTTCTCCCACTGAAATATGTAGCTCACCTTACTGGCAATTTGAAAACACATTTTCAATTAAGTTGTTTATTACCTATTGTTACACAAAATTAACACATTCCATCACAACTCATCCGGTATGTTGTGTTTTTTTTTTTTTTTTTCAATCAGCTTTGCAAGTTGAGCAGTTGTATGAAATTGTTTATGTTTATTCAGCAAACTTGATTACTACAAACTACAGAAGTGATACTGTTTTAATTTATCCACTCGTGTGTTTCCTTCTGTTGTAAGATTAACAGGAGCGACACAACATGTAATGGTACTGATGACATGAGCTCTCCTATCTGCCTCGATGACTCAGAGGATGTGGAGGAGAACACGGTGCCTGCGAAGAGCGCGGTTCAGGATGTCAAACCTGCACCACCTGACAGTTTTTTCCTTTATCGTCGGAAAAGGCCGGAAGCATCTGGTTAGTGTCCACCTTGAATTTTGTTGCATTATGATTTTTTTTTTGCGGTATCTACTCTTTATTTTACTACCATGATGGATAGCATGTACAGGAAACTCTTGAAAAATCAGGAAAATTTATGTTAATTCAATAAATTTAGTAAATATGGTTTTGTTATTATGCAGTATAAGACGCATGTGTTACTACTCTTCTACTAATTCCATGTACTGTATTGGCCTGAATATAAGACGACCTATTTAACGAATTGCAGGATGAAAAAAAATTAATTGGTCATGAATGACTTACTGCCTGTCACAATGAGACCAGTTTTTATTCATTGTCTTGGTCGGTGTAACACCATACGTACTTAAGAGGGTGGTTCACCCAAAATTTTAATTGTTTTATTAGTAATTTTTATATAGTGCTAGATTCGGGTTCGTACGATCCTTGGAAGTCCTTAAAAAGTTGTTAATTGTTAACATTGATTTGGAGGGCTCTTTAAAGTTCTTATTTTGCATGGTTGCCACAAGTATAGAAAACCGGGAAAAGTCAGGGAATTTGAAGTAGTCAGGGAAGTCAGGGAAAAGTCATGGATATTGCGAAAAATTCTGGGATATTATCTTAACGGTCATTTTTTTCTTAATAAAAGTTTCGTAAATTGCGTTTCACTCTCTAATAATTTCCTGTAGAAGTTGCAGATGTTGGTGACACTGCAAGACCGGACGTCTAACAAAGTTATATTACGAATGCAATAACCACCAACGCTCTAAGACAAAGAATGAATGGCCACAGAGCTGACACAAAGCAAGCCCTAGCTGGACGCAACATCTGCACACAAGAAAAGGCAGTTGCAGCTCATGCAGTTTCCCACAGCTAAGACTTTGATTCCTGCTACAACTCCAGAATTGTGAAATCTTTGCAGTCTTCTTGCAATAGTTCAGAGCTCAGACGCTGGGAACTGGCCCACCAGTATATCACAAAATCAAGACAACCTCCGGGCCTAAATATCAGATAACTCACTTTTCTTCCCCCCTATTCACTGCAAGCCATCACACCCAGACCTACATTACTGCCCCATGTTTGAAATTCTCGCCATGCTTAGTTCGCCTTCCGGCCGCTAGGCTTACAGGTAACAGAGCACACACTGCTGCTGGAATGCAGTGTGCCATGTCTCGCCGCCCAAGGAAGCCAGTTTAATACTGGCGAAACATCGTGACCGTGCTTCCACGCAAAAATGTGTGTTGTCCCTTCGTGTGTGTGTACCTATTTACAAGTATCAACTATTAAGTACTTGTACTTCTGTCTGTTGTATTACTGAATTATAGTATTACTGTTCATAGGAACTATTGTAGGACTGCGAAAGAATGAAGTAAGAGGGTACCGTAGTTTTGGCAACTAACGTACTGCATTTATAGCTGTGGTACCACTTTTCTGTTACATCACACGACCATAGCTCGAGCGAAGCCGAATCGACCCGATCGTCAACTGCCAAAATGCCGCCAAGGTGCCTAAGCACAGTTATATTCGGAACTATTTAAAGCTAAAATGGCTATTAAACTGTCTATTTTCATGAATCGTTGAAAAACAGTCAGAAAACCATTTTGTTATGTGTATGTAAACGTTTTGAAAATATTTTTTCCTGTAAATACAGGTGCACACATTTGTGTTGGCGTTCGTTTCATAAGTACGTTTTCTGCTGTGCTAGAACTTGGCGTGAAGTTGGGTTAATTATTTATTATGACGGTATGTTTCAGCTTGGACAGTTGTTGTCTGAACAGTCACATATTTAATATTTGCAAAATTATGTGTTTAAATGGGATAAATAACTTGGAAAACACGAAAATATAACCTCCAAGGCATGGTACATAACAGTTACAAACATTTAAGTAAGTTAAACCCTGTTAAGAAGTTTCTGAAGGGACTGAAAAAATTCAACTTCTTATCTGGGAAAACTTTTTAAAAGGGTCAAATTACAATTGTATACGTAGACATTGTAAAAATAGTTAATACTTAAGGGGGGAAAACTTCTTAAATGGGAACTTCTTAGAGGGTTTCACTGTAGAAACGGTGTTAATAAAAGAGTGGCGGTTTAAATTGCTATGTGTGATTAAATTGGCTAGCATGTATTTATGAAACTCAAATAGAATTAATTGTTGTAAGAAATCACATAGCCTAATGGCCTTGTAAGCAGGCCTACGTATTAGGCCCATTCTACAATGGCATGGACAGTAACATGGAGACTGACTGAATAAAACCTTCTGAATCGAATATTCAAAACAACGTATGCGTAAACGGATAAGTGCATGGAAGAACGTAAGAAGTTCGTCAGCTCCCAACTCTTCTGTGTCCGTAACTACGTGCAGCCAATAGGAGAAAAGCAATGTTTTATGTAGTCTGCTTCCGTATTAAATGACTCCGTTCGTGCCATTGTAGAACGGGCCTAAAAATAGACTTACGAGTGTGAACAAGCATAAAAAACTACCCAACATTGCCTATTGCTTAGAAAGTAGGCAAAGGAATGAAATTTACGTTTGAGGGAGTTGGTGAACGTGAAGGGGGTTCGTAGGTTTCGGAAGAGTTTGGTAAGTGATCGAGGGAGTGCCCAATTGCAAGTGAATTATTGTGTAACTTAGGTAATCTGTTGGGTTAGTTTGTGTCATTTTTAAATATAGCTTTTTGTTTTCGTAGTTGATCAGAGGGATAGTTTTTGCGTGAGATGTAATTTCGCTACCTATGTTTTATGCAAAGTTTAGTTCATTTCATGTGATTGAAAGTTTCTCATATGATGCAAAACTTTAGCCTGCTTTTTTTTGCTGTATTACGATTCACATAGATGTATAAATCAGGTTTTACTATGTTGCGACTACATACTGATAATTGCAGTAAATTAAACTAAAGTAAACTAATGCTTTGTGAAAGGTTATCATTATACTCGTATTTATTTTTATTTAGATGGTAGATATTACATAATTATTGGATGCACTTGAAATGAAGTGTGCATCTATAACACTGGTACTACTATTTTGCAGGTCAATTTTTATTATAATTATTATAATAATAACTTTACTATTATTTTAAAGGTAATTTGTATTACAACCCCAGATTTGAAGATATATTGTTGTGAGAGATGATTGCTTATAGCATTTTCTTACTTTTAATTTAATGCTGACCTGATTTCACTTCTGACCTTATCTATTTTGTGGCGATGTATCCTCCCAGCGTACATTAAATATTTCTTAAAAAGTCAGGGAAATATTTGCAATTTAGTTCTGAAAAACCTGGAAAAGGCAGGGAATTTTGAACACACTGATCTGTGGCAACCATGTTTTATTAGATGGTCCTTTAAGGTCCTTAATTTTGCAACTCTTTGTATGGCAATGGTAGGCATTTTACGATTTTACGGAAACTTGTGAATTTCTATGAATTTTTAGATGTTCACAATTATTCACGTTTTTTGTAAAGTCAGAAATAGCGAAAAACTGTTTAGCTCAGTTCTACCAACATTAAACTGCATTTTTAAACATGTTTCATTCAAATAACGTTTAGTAAAGGCCATAAAATAAGTTTTTAGTGGTAACTAAACAGTTCGTCACAATGAGTAAGTCATACGAACCAATGAGAAAATTACAGTTGAATGTCAATCGGTGGCTTTCTTCAATAGGCTGTTCGAAAACTGGCGGAGTATGAGTCTGATTTGTTTGGAATTCTGCCGACTGAGTCAATAGATTCTTCGCACATGGAAGCTTTTGAGGTTTGTGATGAATCACTATTCTGCAGTTCCTTTATAACGAATTACACATAGTATGGATACTGTTATGTGCCAAAGTCTGAAACTGTAAATGTGTGGCGTGTGTTTGAGAGGATGCCTAACCTATTCATACAAACAACATAATACTTATTTGGAGAAAAATACGTCTGTGAAGTGTACGTAAAGGAATTTTGCTCTGAGTGAAATTCATGTTTATTATTATTATTTGTGAAGTTTGCGAGTTTAAAATGTATTTAGACATTTAATAAAATAATAAAACAAGGTGTTACCAACTCTAACTTAGCTTATTTAAAACAAATGTTAAATTCCTAATATTTTGTAGTGAAACTAATTTTCCTTCAGCAGCATTACCAATGCAAATTATTTATTTAGGTTTTTTTTTAGACCTGTCTTATTTCATAACATAGTTGCAGGTTGTGTGTTTCAATTGAGTTAGGAGTTTTTCTGAGCTGAGAACAAAAAGTAGGGCTTTGATTGTATTATAAACGAAACAGAAACGCCAGTGATATTAATTCGAGTGGAAATGCTGCAGCAAACATTTTCTTCGATCTTTAAAAAAAAAAGATCTTAAAAATATTTTAGAAAGTCCTTAAAAGTTTTTTTGTGTACCATGGGAGTACGAACTATGTATATATGGTTTGTTGCCAAAGTTAACATTTGCATAAAACAGTTTTATGCTGGAAAGAAAACAATCAACATACCAAAGAACAGTGTGATATGCTATGTCAACATTTTTGTAAAAAATGTGTTTAATTTTATTTACTGTGTTTGGTAAAATTAAGAAAATTTTATTTTCATTATTTCGGATTCAGTAATTTTTAAAAAATATGGTATAAAGTTTAATGCAGTTTTTGTACAGGTGTTGACGTAGTCCGTGATACTGCAGAGGGACCATCTACTAAGGATTATCTGTAGTTTGTATGAATTACGATGGTTTACTACGGAAGTACAGATTCTGTTGATAAAGTACGAATTTATTAGCTTCCACCTGTCTGTAAATGAAAAGGCATGTATTATTATGTATGCACGATTTTGATTCGTAGCTGTGTGGATCGTATGGCGCTCTATTTCTTTTCCCACGCTCCGGCACACAAACATTGTTTTGTTTCTCACTTTTTTAGTGTGCAAAAACCCTATTTTGGTGATGGTAGCGTATTTACAAACTAGTTTGTTTACACTTTGTGCGGCATGCGTCGGAAGGTTCTCTTACAGTAGAGTCCTGATTTAACAAACTCGGGAATAACGAAAACAGCGATTTAACGAAAAGATTTTAGGAACCTTCAAAAAGTAACAAAAAAAATGTGTTAAATAATTAAGTGACTTTGATAAAATGGAATTATATTGTAATTTTAGTCCTTTAAAAAAAATACTAGCACTGACTGCAGTATATACTTATTTCTCCATAGAAAAGTTTAAACCATCCGTCGAGAAATAAAAAAAATTTTGTTAAAATTCGTTGAAAACTTTGGCCGCAGGAGCAATTTTGAGATACGTGCAGGCGCGGCCGAGTGCACGCCTCTGTTGCATAACAGCGCACGCCTAGATCCTCATCCTAGCGGCTGGTGAGTGAACGAGCATCTAGGTACCTAGTCTCCACAACGCGGCGGCGGAAAGCACAAGAACCAATTCACAGACAGTGTTTCGCGTCTACGTTTGAATGCGCTGCAGTGCAGCATGATCTCTTGATTAATTCTATTACAGATAGAATGCAGTGGTGTGTAGCTTGATTTTTACACTAGCGTCCCGTGATAAAACAAGCGAGTTTATAAAAAAATATGTAATATTATTTATGCAGACTTTTTACAACAAATTTATCACCATATTCCTAAATAATTTGTTTCCCCGATGCTAAAAAACACTTGAGTGCTAAGTATTTTTAGCGAGCAAACAAACTAGTTTGTTTTACAAACACGACTATATACAAGCTACAATGGCCGCTGTCGCGCGTATTTAATTATTATTTTACCATTGCTTTGCAAACTCTTAATTCAGTTTTCATTAAAATAATTTTTTTTCACAATTTGTTACGGGAATTTTACTTAATTTTGTTGGTGGAGCAGGTGGGAGAGAAACCGCAAGATTGACAGCTCAGGCGGAGTTACTCATCACTTCTCACGTGTTGATAGCGCACAAGGGCAGCTTAACTCACCATGCGCACGCTCGCCGAGTGTTGCACTGAAAGTTTTTAATGTTTTTTCGCAGATTTTTTTTATTTTCATGACTGTGGCTTACCTGTTGACGGTAAATTAGTTCTGTTATTGTTTTGAGCCAATATACTTTTTTTAAAATTACCTTAAACCCCGACGAAACATGTGCAAGGATTAAATTTTTTTTGGAGGGGGGAAGGGGTGAAGTCGGATTTAACGAAACATCGATTTAGAGTAAACATTTTTGGGTCCCATGGCATTTCGTTAAATCAGGGTTCTACTGTAAGTACCATCTCATTCAATCGATTGTTCATATTACTTCGGGTTGGACAGCAGACTTCTGACTTATCGATTAGTTGTTTATGTTGACTCGTGCAGTCGAATCGAGTAGTGCATGGATATTGTTGCTTCTTCCGCTGATTGGCCATATTGGAAACTTATCCATGTATGTTGTAGACGTGTGACAACACGTGGCACCCTGCTAACCTATGTTTCAGTTCTTCAAACGCTCGCGCGCATTCCTCGGTTCAACCAGAATTTCCGGTGCTGGGACAACATCTCCGTCCGCGTGCGTGGGGGCTCTCAATTTGCAATCTTCGCCATGTGTTATGGGTGTGCGTAGTTGCCCTCCTCGCGTACTATGTGACCCAGGTACTCTATACTTCGCTTTCCTATGTGACACTTTGTCTGGAATACCGTGAGTTGGTGTGTGGTAAGTCGTTCTAGGACGCGACCCACGTGTTGTATGTGCTCGTCCCACGAGTCCGACCAGATGATTATGTTGTCAAGGTACGCGGTTACAAAGTCCCCAATCAGTCCATTGAGCACTCGTACCATCATGTCCTGAAACATGGCGGGGGCACATTTCAGCCAGATAATCCCTTCAGACAACATCTCCACTACCTGCTCGCGGATCACCTTCCTCTCCCCGAAACCATACTGCCTAGGGCCTGTGTACACGGGGGTCTCTTGATCAATTGGGATATGGTGTTCAGCGGCAACAGTGGCATGCAACAAGTCTGAAAAAGCGAACACACCCATGAACTCTTGCACCAACTCATCCATGCGGGCCTGGAACTCGGTCGGGACCTCGTTTTCCAAGTCCGCCAAGGTCACTTTCTTATGATAAATTGGTTTGGACTCACCCACTGCGTAGAAGGTGTGGCAGTTTGCACTCCCCAGGTGTAGGCGTCGTTCTGCGACCTCGATCACCGCCTCCTGCTGTTCCAGCCATGGCTGTCCCAGCACCACGTCCTCCAGCAGGTCGTACACGATGATCGCCGTCGTGGTAGTTGACAGGTCCCGCAACTCTATCTTGACCTCTGCCGTGCCCATTGTCGCACATGACCGGCATCAGGCGGCAAGGTAGAGGGTCTCGGTGTTTGGCCGTACCTCCTGCTCCTCCACAAACTCCGGCCTGACGAAGGTGTGGGATGCAGCCGTGTCAACCAGGGCTGCGACATCGCGATCGTTGATGCGGGCTGGGATGTGCAGCAGGCGGTTCACTTTGGTCGACATCTGGCCCAGGTGTGGGGCACTGCGTGATACAGGCGGGTCTACAGGGAGATCCCCATGCTGGGAACGTTCCCTCACTCCTAGTTTCCCGGTGCGGTCCCTGTGCCAGTGTCGCACGCCCTTCTCACACGTTCTACACTGGGGAGGTTCGGTTTGGCCCCGCAGAGTTCCGGGATTGGGCGGTGCCTCGATTTGCCTCAGTCTCTGGTTGGTTCGGCTCGTATAGTCGTGCTCCTTTTGTGGTCACCGCGTGCACCGGGTGGTTCAGTCCTCTTTCTGCAGCCAGCGCCTTGTCTACGAACTCTTCCACATCGACTCCAGATCGCGGTCTCGCAAACGGCTGCAGTGGTTCTAAAAGGAGTCTGGCGATAACGGGCAACGCTTGCTTACTGTCCGCACCCGGTGCAATGCGCTGGAACAGGTGTATTTTCTGCGCGATTAACTTCTCCGCAGCTACGCTCTCTCGCTTTTGCCTTCTGTAAAACTCCGCTGTGCAGCTCTCTACCACCTGCTCTCTTGCGAACCTGGCCCGGAGGCCCGTGGCTAGCTCTTCCCATGTGCGTACGGTCCGCCCCATACATACCACCACTCGCGGGCTCCCCCTCGTAGCTGTCGACTCACTCTCTCGGGCCATTCCTCCACCGGTACTCCATACCTGTGTAAACACTCCGCGCAGCAGTCCGTGAATCTGTGCAGGTCATCTAGAATCGTTCCGCTAAACTCCGTTAGCGACACATTTTGTGGGGGAGGGGCGGGGGCATGAGTCCGTTCTGTTCCAGTGTCTCCGTCGCGTCACTTCGCGGTTCCGGCTTCTCTGGTGTCGACGTTCCTACCGGCCTCGCTGCAACTGCCCTCCTAACAAACTGCTTGCACGTGAACACTCCGTCCCCGAATGATGTAAGGGTAAGTTCGCCCGCTGTCGCGCAAGTCCTGTGATGGGCCGTCCCGCATGTCACACATGTAAACACTTCCCCGGATCGTCCCTTGCACTGTTCTGCCTCACATCTTACCAGCTCATTCCTTCCTCGCTCTCTGTCACTCAGTCCCTCTGTTTTCGCCCTCTGCCTGCGTGTCGTACACGTGCACTGTACGGTCCTGAACTTGGCTTGTACAGCGGGGCCTACGTTCCCCGGCCACTCGCACTGCATACTCTCTTCCCCTGCCCACGTTATTTTACTTTTGGGCACGTCCGTACACTTAGCACAGTACCTGGTGTTGTTGGATTCGTTTCCTGCCGTCACGTGGTCAGTTCCCATTGTCGTGCGTCCTCCAAGATGGCGGGCGGAAGTGCGCTCACCCACCTGGTTCTGGTTGGCTTGATCTCAATGAAAATTCACTTGCCAACGCGTTGGCTGCCAAGTGACACCGTTTCGTTCCTGAGGGCGATAAAGTACGTAGGTATTAATGTAATGGGCGCCACTCAACTATTGCCCCGGCTGAGTCGGGGAGACACTAGATATCTCAGGGCGTATAGGGGCCGTGAAGCACCCCTCAGAATGGTGTCGCTGATACTTACACTCTTCCGCTCCCTGTAGGCCAGGAGCATGCCTCACACGCTGCAATGGAACAAAACTAGCTACTCAAAATAACGAGGTACCTCTTAGTTTCACTCTTTTACTCGACCACGTGTTTAGGTTACACTGGACTTTACACACACTTACAACTTGACCGTAACTCTTTCCTCCGTGTTCTCCTCTACTTAACTTTAATACAGAAAATTACGTAATTAATCTGGAATTCTCAAAAATTGAAGTGACCACTGACCACGTGGTCACGCTAACCAAATGCCTCTGCTGGTGACTAAGTGTTATATTTATGAACGGATCAAAACAAAACACAATACTGATCACATTAATGGTGTGTGCGAGGGAAGTAACAATGCAAAAGGTTCCGAATAAAATTACATACTAACAAACAGAATGAACGATGATCAGTTAATGACAAAGATGAAGGCTCCCTCGCAAAAACACAACCGGTTGCACTGCACACTAGAGAACAATTGGGGTGAAAGATGCACGTGCGTGCTGGCCGCACGTGATGCGTGCCGGAAGCGCTAGCATCGCTCATGGCCACACTCAAAAATACATTTACCATACATAATTATTATGATTTATTCTAGTCTCATTTCTTTGTCTTTAGATTGCTGTTATTATAATTTACATTAAAACTGTATAGTTATTTCCAGGCTTACTCTCGCTGCTATCGCACTTCCTCCCCCCCTTCCCCCCCGCCCCCCCATCTCATGACACGTGTCCGCGGTTCAGGCTTTAGTCTCGGGCCTGTGTAGGTACGACGTCAACTCTTTACAAAAGGATCCATTGTGCGATGCTTCACGTTTTTTCCGTTACAAAAATTAAAATTATAAACTTGACCTCTCAACAAACATTTCATATTAGCAAACAACTCTTAGATAATTAAGGCCATGTTCTCTAGTTTCTTCTTTTGTAGAGATTAAAATTTTTTTACACCTAAACGAGATCAGATTTAAAAAATCTGTCTGGCAGTTTTATTTAAAATCGTCTTAATGTTGGCTGAGTTTTCAAGGCAGTAATTAATATGGTTTTAGCTAATAAGTAATTATTGAAATTCTGGTTAGTTGCATTTTTAGTTGAAACTGTAAAATTCCTTGCTTTGAGAAAAATAGATATCTTGGTAAAAACCATTTTACACAAAACTGCCAGACAGATTTTTGATATCTGCTCGTGTTTTAAGTTTTAAAAAATACCGCATATACTCGTGTATAATGCGCACCATGATTTTTGCAACAAGTTCCAGGGAAAAAAATTTATGTGCCTTGCTAGAATGTAAAAAATCATGGGACTAAAAAACTGTGAAGAGCGCGAGGGTGGCTACAATGAAAAGGCCAGGGGGGAGGAGGGAAGGAACCATTGCTAACAAAGAAAAGAGAGAGGAAAGATGACTCACAGTGGCTAGAGTGTGCCGGGCCGAGAGAAAGATAGTGAACGATTGGAAAAGGGGTGGGAGGTGTGGCTTGTCATGTCCGCAGCTATCTATAAGTAGCCTACCAAGGTCACTGCAACTGGCTCACGTGCACCTGGACAACACTACCCTCTCCCCTCTCTTACTGTGTTGTGTCCTGTCTGCTGCCTCCAGCATGTCCCCACCTCCGCCCTTCCAAAACGAGATAATGTGCCAGGAAAGCAGAGCAAGCTTGCCTTTTTTTATTTACTGTCTGACCCCGCACTGAGAAGAAAGAAAGAAATGCTGCAAGAGGTGGCTACAAGCAGAAGACTGTAGTGCCCCAGCACCACCCTGCCTTGCCTTCCCTCTCCTGGCGGGGAGGGGGGAAGAACAGTGTCGCCCTTTTTTATTCCTTTTCTTGGAAAGATGGTTATCACGAGATGTCGAAATTAACTTCTCATATTGCTTAAGCCAGCCAGGAACTTTCCTGCCAAGGGAAACAAAAAATAGGGTTTTAGCTTGGACAGTTACAGCAGAAAAGAAGTTAAAGAGGGGGTAGAGAAAAAGAAAAGGAAGTGTAGTAATGATGGAACCAGGCCACAAGAAACATTCTCTCTCTCTGCCCCCCACGCTTGGGACCTTCCAGTTCACAACTCTGCCTTCTTCCCCACCCCTTTTTTTTCTCGCAGTGACTTTTTTTTTTATTTTCCATCTATAGTGCGCACCCCTGAATTTTTATCAGTTTTCGAATAAAAGCGCGCATTATACACATGTAAATACGGTAACTGTCACAAAAGTAGTAGAAACTAAAGAGCATGGCGTTAATGGTAACTAGATAGATTTCAAACTTCTGCTGCTGCTACCATTGCTGCAACAGTCACTGCCTTCAGTGGCTGTGGTCACAGACATGATCACAGATGTATCCATCTTTTTGATGTATAGGGATGTTACTGTGCCTGCAGTGCAAAATATTCCACAATAAATCTGTACATGTATATCTATGGCCACAAATATGACTTGCATTTAGGTGCCACACGTGAAATGTAATTATTTGGATTAGTTTGCCGACTGTTTGTAATGTCCGCAATTGTAGGTTTTTTTCAGTTTATCAATTTTAACCTTTACATATCTGTAAAAATTGGTAAAATTCATAAAAACTTCATGCAGGGTTACACCAGCTAACCTTTGCAGTACCACCATGCGGCCCAACAGGAATATATTGGGAAATACTAACGTGAAAACTGATGGATATTTTACTCTTAACTCGTGTGTAGTGTGTACCTTGTGCATCGTTACTGTGATGGGTAGTATTGTTAGTATATTTATTGACACACAATAATTATTTGTCTCAAATGTTTTGTTCACAAGTTGTAAACTGTTTCTTGGCAGCTGTGCAAATCTTATTTTCTTGCTAAAGTATCAGTTGCTGCATGAATTCTAGTTGCAGACCAGCAGCAAAATTGTGAGTCTGCAGCCACACAAACTTAAATTCCTGGCAATAAACCTACCATAATTGCCTTGTTTGCACAATGCTATTGAGAAATGTCATTCATTTACATTGCCTGCTGCTTCTCCCTATGAATACATGTCTACGCAACTTCATGAATTGACTTGTAAGCACTTGTGAAGGTGAGTTCATGTCACACATATTGTCCAGTTTTTGTCCCTACTGCTTCAGTTCGTGTTGCTCACTTGCAACCTGCACCCCACTGTTGGCAGAGCTAATTGAGGATAAATTATGTGTGTGACTCTCTAGCTGGTTAAACACTGATGTAATGGTTCTTTAAACCTTTGCGCCTCACAATGTTTTTAATATTTTTCCTTGCAAGGTGAAAGTGTGTATACACATTCATTTAAAAAATACAGTATGTTAATTTTGTAGCAATAACTGTTAATACAAACTTTATGCTTAAAATGCACAAACAACCAATAATTTCTTTATGGTTATGAGGCAATTTTACGATGGTATTCTTGGGAACCATGAACAGTCATAAAATTGGAGTTCTGCTGTGGGTTAAATTATGCTAATGTTGTTACAAGTGAATATTTGACAGTTTTAATTTAGGGTATTCACAATTTTAATGGAAGTTATACATCTCTGAGTTTTATAATCTTGTGAATTAAATATTCATTTGTAAATAAATCTAAGGATTTTTCATTGCCTTTTTTTTTTTTTTACAGTAGACACAGACCTGTTGGAACCAAATTTTTTCGTGATTGTATTAGTGACGTTTGTATTAAAAGATTTTTACAGAACTTTTAATATTTTCGAAAGAAATTTCAGGTTGTTTTCACATCATTACTTCATTTTACCTTTGGATTTGTTATTGCATTTTCTTGTGTATAAAGAAACTACTTGATTGACTTCAAAAATTATGGTAGGTAAATTCTCATTCCACGGAGAATGGAAATACTTTGCATTTATTAGGTTTCATTGTGTACTGAATACGTGTTCATACAACCATTAGAATAGCTTGTGCAAATGTAGATTTATTCCTACATATCTGTCTGTTGATGTTGGAAGCCTAGCAACCTAACAGTTTTTAAATATGTTTCAAAGTTGAGTTTATCATATATATGTGCGTGTATGTTTTGTGATTGTGCGTACAGGCAGCGACTGCTTCTCGTGCCTGTCAGACGAATTGGTGCTGATGGTGTTCCGGCAGCTGCCAAAACGTGCACTGGTGCAGTGTGCGCTAGTTTGCAAGCGCTGGCGTCGCATCTCTTATGACGAGACCCTATGGTCACGCTTGGACTTAGGTCTGCATGCCATCAAGCCAGGAAGCCTATCGCACATCCTATCGCGGGGTGTCACCACGCTGCGCCTTGCCCAAGCCAAGGTGTGTTGGGTCCCTGGTGCAAGTACAGCATACAGTAGAGCCCCGCAACTATGACATGCGACGGTTCTCGAGAAATTTGCTGTGGTTGCCGAAATTCCTAATTTTAATCCCTAAAAACAATATTTTTTATTAGTCAATTTATTTTGCTCTAAGTTCCTGTATGACTGTTATTTTCATAATTTACACTTTTTTTAAAAAACAAAGTAAGGTTTTTATAAAAAAAAAAGGCCAATTTTTTTTCTCAAGAATTTGTTACTAGACAAGACTATAATACCCTCCCGTATTTTCCAAAAATAAGAAAACCATTGAGCGGCAAGCCATTTAGCCAAGCTAAATTATGACCTCGCGGTGTATATGTTTTCTGAGGCGGCAAGAGATATTAATAGGCATTGCGGCATGTATATTTCTATTCATAAGACTTCAACTTGTTAATTAATATTTTCATTTTGAAAGTAAACTTTACAATTTTTGTAAAAAAAAAATAATATTCAATAGTGTTACGACACTCGCCACGCACAATCTCGCGATGTTTACTATAGATAATTAACATCATGTTGGTTGACTTTCTCTCACATATAAACTTACATGCAACACTCACATATTGAGCATAAACACTAAACAGTTAATTATGACCCTTAAACACATGCAGTACAGAAAATTAATAAATGCCAGGAAGTGTACGTGCGCTTACAATCGGAAGTGACTGCTGCTCTGTAGTGAAATCCGCTTATGTGAAAGACCACAGTTTGTTTGATGACGTCTACTTCAAGCATAGGCTTGTTTTGGCAGTTTAATTTAAACCACATGTTACCCGGGGGATTTCTGTAATATCCGCTTTAAGCTGGCATGTTTAGAGAATTCATTCACTGTAATTAAGGACCAAGGGAAAAGGACATTTCCTCTGCACTGTACGCTGTTTCTGTTGCACAAATTACATTATAAACACAAGAGAAATTTTGAATGTGTACGATCACATGGTACATTTCCGTGACATCTGTTTTAAGCTGGTACAGTTCATAAGCCAGTTCACGGCAATGAAAAACATTATCTACGTACTGTAAACACAGTATCACACATCGGTAGCTGGCCTCCGTAGCTCAGTAGGTAAGGTGCCAGTCTGTGGTGCGAAGGGTTCAGGTTCCAATTCGGGCTCGGGCATGCATGTTGTGTTGTCTTTCCACCTCATTTCATCTCCATCAGCTCTTAAGACATAGTTGTCAATGGGCTGTTAAACACACATCATTCATTCACAAAGTTGGTAACTGAAGTTGATGATTATTTTTTAAAGCACAGATATAACACGCATAGCGCGCTGTCACTGTTTAACTGTTTGTTATTCTTAATGTAATTTATTTTTAAAAAATCTCGTATTGAGGCCTACTTCTTTTTGCACATTTTCTGCGCTACATAGCGTTGGAGCGATTCCAAACTATCTGTAATATTTGTTTAAGGGTCTGGGTCAGTAGCAAACAGTTTCTCCAGCACTAGTAGAGCATTCAGGCAGGTCTCTCTGGAAGGCTTCAGCCTTGCTGGCTCTTCCTCACTGTCCCCCTCGTACGACGTATTGGTTTGAGCGACTTAAGTCTTCATCGCAGCATTTGTCTTAGACTGCCACGTCATCTACACACACAATTTTCTCGTACATACAGTCTAGGACAAGCCTCTTCCATGTAGCCTCATTGCATGGAGCTACATAAGCAGCACCGAGCTGGAGATCAGCCAACAGGCCAGGCTGGTGCTCGGCATTTCAAACGTCCATCACGCCGGAGTCGTCGACGTCTTTCTCATCATCCGCTGTGGCCAGAACAGCAAGCAAAGGAACTTTGCCGATGACGAAGTGGGCATGACTGAAGCAGTTGTGAATTGTGTCTACTCTGATGCGATCTCACACCCTTGCAATTTTGTGCAACGTCGTGAAAACATCCCACTTATTGATGTCCCACCCGAGGTCAAGGTCCCTCACAATGCTTGCACCTGTCGTGCAATTTCATTGCTTTGATGATGCCCTGGTCCATGGGCTACAGGGTACTGGTTGTGGTTGGTGGCATAAGTTTGTCGACGTTCAGGTGGGCGGGACAGTTGTCAACTATCTGCACTGTTTTCTGTTCTCGCAAGCCATATAGGCATAGAACTCCTTGACCCATTTCGTGAAGATTAGCAACTTTACCCAAGCCTTCTTATTGAAATCGTACAAACATGGCAGTACAGTGTGGCCCTTGAAAGCCCGAGGCTTCTTGTACTTGCCGATGACACGAGGCTTCAGCTTGTGTGTGCCGTCCATGTTAGCACAGACGAGAACAGTGAGGCACTCCTTGCTCTTCCTGCCACCTGTGCATTTCTCCCCCTTCCTCGCAAGTGTCCAGCTTGGCAACAATGTAGAACATGCCCGCCTGATCTGCGTTGTAAACATCACTGGGATCGTAGTCTTTAAGTATTCCCTGCAGTACAGGCAGCCAGTTATCAATGGCATCTACTGGCACCGACCCACTTTCGCCGCAAACATAATGGATGGAGATGGAGTGATGTTTCGTGAAACGGTCTAGCCATCCTCTTGAAGCCTTGAACCCTTCAATGTTCATTTTCAAAGCGAACGTGTCGGCCTGTTTCAAAATCAAAGGAGCGTTAATAGGTACTTCCTGCGCCCGCCTCTGAGTGAATCAGTTTAACACTGCCTTCTCCAAGTCAGGGTTGTCAGTTACTCGAACGTTCTTAACCCTGACACAGTGTCCTTCCTTCTCCACAGCATTTATGACCGCGTCTTTGTTTTCAACAAGTAGATGTCGGAATATTGTGACGCCGCGCAATCTCCGACTTCGTCGGCTTGCCTTCTTCCACTTCCTTCATCATCTGGTATTCCTCCAGAAGTGTCAACATTTTCCGCTTTGTTCCGTTCATCTTGTGAAATAAATTAGATGTCGTATTCGGTAAACATTCAGAAAGTTGTTAACAATTGAGCAAAATTCTTGAACCAAATCGTAATCCATTAATAACGGACACAAAAGTAGTCAATAATCAATCCAGTCAGTTCCAATTGCAGTCCAAAGTCGAAATCCAGTAAAACGAAGCCAAGCAACGTATTCAATATCACAAGATGTATCCGAAAACTGAAACCACGCATGAACTGTAAACACACAATGCAGAGTGCGACGCACAGGACATGGTCATGAGAGCGAGACATAGGTATGAAGGATCCACAAATAATGCCCTCTCATTCACTGACCTTGCTGTTAATCACAAGGATTATAAGGGCTCGGGGAGGAATACATGAGCTACTATTGGCCAAAACGGTCGCTATGCACGCAGTAGTATAGAGCAAACTAAGTATCGAGAGTATGTGTGGTGTGAGAAGAAAGAAAGAGAAAGATTCGCATGGTTTGGGGGGGGGGGGAGATGGCCGGGAGAGAGACGCAACCTGCCTATCTTTGGCATTGTGAGCACTTCTTAAGGTAACTGGTGTGTGGCACAAACATATTTTAACAATAGTTTTTAATGTTTTTTTTTTGCAGATTTTTTCTTTTACAGTTACAACATATTTACTGACAGTAACAATATATATTATTATTGCATGCTTACGGACGTTTTTAAATTACCTTTTCTACTTGCAATTCTTTAAATAAATGCATTTTTTTTTTTCATTTAAATATTTTAATTTTTTTTT
Organism: Medauroidea extradentata; assembly: GCA_003012365.1. Lineage (NCBI taxonomy): Eukaryota > Metazoa > Arthropoda > Insecta > Phasmatodea > Phasmatidae > Medauroidea > Medauroidea extradentata. Next base: position 15,520 of record PNEQ01126632.1, on the reverse strand, counting down.
TAAGGGGATTGAGAATATTTTTATAGTTGCCAATGTCGTAGTGGCGGGGGTCTACTGTAGTTATAGGTATAGTATTTATCTGAGAACGTACAATTATGGTGGATGAGGTATGTTCTAGATAAGCAGTGTTTGTTTGTGAGGCATTTTTAAACTAAAGTTGTGACATGTTTGAAGCATTCTTTTTGTTGAGACACACATGTAAAATATGCTGTGTAGTTTGTTCAGAAAAAACAATCACAAGTTTGCTCCAAATTGTTTGAAGTGCAGATGGTTAGCATTTTAGGGTTTTGTAACAGAAATATATATGTGTAAATAAATAAATACAGTCAACTCTCGATTTAACGACCCTTCACGGTTTCCGGGAATAGGGTCGTTGTTTCAGAGGGGTCTTTATTAGAATTTTGACAAATTATCAGCAATCCTCCACCATTTAAATGTCGACATGTGCCGTTTTTTATCATTGAATCAGCGTTCACTCGTCTTTGGCACAAAAATTAAATATTTTTATAAAATTATACACATTTATTTTGAAAAGCAAACATGTTATTTTTAAAAGTATGCTATTGAAGTGGATCTACGACCTTTGTTTAGTTCAATATAAATCGTAAACGTTGCCTATAACTTATATTTTTGAGCCCGCAGCGTCCATTTTGGGATGTTACTTTTAAGAATGCCACTATGAAGTTTTTTGAAATAGTAATATTTTTCAGTATAGTCAAGTATTTTGAATAAATAGATATACTGGAAATGGATATATGACCATTTTGTGGCTCAAACTTAAGCAAAACCGTCACAGAATATATAGATTCTTGCACCCGCAACGACAGTTTTTGGAAGTTATTTGCAAGAAAGCTGCAATAAAGTTTATCGAAATAGTAACATTTTTTTTTCAATATATTTGACGTATTTTGAATATATGATACTCTGGTCATATACATTACAACCTTTCTGTAGGTCAACATCAAGCATGAATTCATGAGAATGAAACACAAATATTGTCGGCAACGTTCATTAAGTACCAGCAATGTCTGCTTTTAGAAACTATGTACAAGGTACCATCACAATGTTGTTGATTGAAATAGTAAGTAGTAAACATATTTCAATAGGTTGACATCTAAGACTTTTCTTTGACACATTAACTTAGCCGGCAATGGTAATTCTAGTTGGCACAACATACTTTTTGATGAAGCTGTTTGCCTCCTGGGACCTCGTCTTGGCAGTGAGGGACCACACACACGTGCGCAAGGACCTGTCTGGAAACTCGTTAGTTCAAAAACAACATACACGACGTGGCTACTGTGTCGCTTGTGTCACTTTTGACCACTACCTATTCACAGCTCCTGACGCTCGCTCACTCAGCTGATGGGACATGATGATAACACTACTCCCTTTGTTTTGCAGTTCTTTCAGTTCTCTAGCTCGGCTGGTCGTGTGGAAATAATCTGCTTGTATAATGATTCTACTCTCTGCACGAGTTATTTACACACTTATCCAATGTGCATGGAGAGGGATTTGATAATCACTAATCAGTTTCAATTTGTTCACCAACAGTAAACAATTACTAACGTCAAGACGTTGATCATTGTTAATAATCTTGCATAACACATTCGCAGAACACTTTAAAGCTACACAATGCTGTTTCATATTTTCTTTTCACTGATGTATGCAAGTGTATCCACAGCTGTTATTTACGGTCAAGTCGATTGCGTGTGGGCACGCGAGCGCACATGTGGGCTAGTGACTCACACCAGACGCACTGTTGTCAAGTGTCGTACTGCCCTATCCCGTGCATATCTGAGACATGCACCTGACGTTTGGTAGTGTCAATTATGAACTGTCCTGCTTTTCACTTTTTAAAGAATAATTATTTATAAACATTTCTGTGTATACATCATTAAATGATATGATAGTTATTATCTTAATAGCATTTAGTTAACAAAACGGAAAATGTAACAAAGCTTGCATAAATACGACGTATAATTGTAATATCACAGGCAGAATGACAGACTACCGTATCCAAGGGCACAAGTAATTAGTGGCAAAAAAGTTACAGCGAGCTCGTGATGAAGGGGTGAGCGAACTGCCTTATTGGCGTGATTGGCTGGTGAAGGGAAAGAAGCGGACGGGTCGCTGACCGGCCGGGGGATGGGAAGAGGTATTCGGGCCGGCTGGCTGGCCATCGCATCGTGCGGGAGGAAGAGGCAGCAACGAATATTTTTTGAACAAACACACTGTGTGCGCATTACAGTTTTCGAGAAATAACTGCAACCGTTTGCGGCCATAATAAATGCTACACCTTTTGCTGCTATTTTCTTGGAATTAAATTTTTTTAAGCAAATTTTTTTCAAATTTCCACTGTTCCTGGAAGAAAGGTTGTTACTTCGAGAGGGTCGTTATTCCCGGGGTCGTATAGTCGAGAGTTGACTGTAAATAAGTAAATACACTATTCTTATTTTATGCTGACTTCTGTTAAAACTTACGGACATTGTCTCTGAGTTTTGCCTCGTATAAAATGTTCTTATATAGTTTTTGTGACTGGTGAAATAAAAATTTTTTCTTTATCTTCAATGTATGATTTTTTTGCAGTTGTGTATGAAAAACTGAAAACAATTCTGTACACATACAGTGAAATCTCGTTATAAAGAGTATGGTTTATAACATTATCTGTCCTATAACAACAGCTTTATAATGCACCATCTCTCCATAATACATGTAAAATTATTTGGATATAACAACAATCCGCTATAAAGACAGTTTTTGTTGCCATTTACAGTTGTTGTTATAGTGAGATTCCACTGTACTTCATTGCAAGCATGTTGTGGCATGTCGACCAACACTGCTTTTAGTGATTTTACTTTTACTTTAGTTTGGATGTAAGCAAATGAGGTCGATATTATTCCGCTGTGAAAGCCAGTGATAAGTCACTGTTAGAACTATGTATGTTGATGGCTGGCTACAAGTCAGTGAAAATTATGACATGTATATGGGTAGTAAACAGAAGTGTTTACAATAAAGCCAAATAGCAAAATCTCTGCTTGGATATTTTTTGGTATTTAACAATGGATGTTTTATACGTATAGATAAAACATTTAGAAATTTAGACATTGAAGACAAATTAGAAAAAGAAAAAAAGTCAGATTTCTATAAAAGTAAAACACTAAAAAACAAGTTATACAAGAAAGGAATGTAGCTTACTCAAATTTACACGGTACATAGGGCACAACTGAACTAACTTAAATGTGTTTTCTTGTTTTTTGTAATGTAGGCAATGAACCCACAGATAATGGTGGATGGATGTGACTAGGAGCAGTGTATGGGCGGTTATAAAAACTCTCGAGGTTTGTCTGGAGGAGAGTTAAACTTCAACTCAAGTTGTTTAAATAGTCGTTCAAGTGAAATATACTTACGTACGAAAATTGAACCAAGCTTATTGCTGGGATGCTTCAATCGCAACCTGGCTAACATCTGATGATCGATCGAGAATACCTACTTAACTTTTTGTATTTGTCAAGTAGATGATGTGACAACTTAGGAATTGTTGGATCAGGCAATGCTGTCGAGCTAGTCCACAAGCCGGCAGCCATGGCGCCATCAGCACGCCAACTGTTCGGAGCTCACATTTTTGTGAGTGAGCTTGTGGTTTCTTTGTGATCACATTCATTTATTAACTTTGCCACATTAAAGATCATTAAATGAAATTACTGTAATGGATTATTGGATTACTTTACCTAAGGCCTGCCACTTTCACGGATTTTATCATTTTTTTGTGGATTTTTAAACCTCTAAATGTATTCCAGGGTATTTAATGAATATTACAGATTTTATTTATCACTGCACAAATTTGCACGGCACAAATGTTAACGTAACGTTTATTTGTGAACACATGACTCTTATATTATCTCAAAATTGATGCAAACTTGAGTTGTTTTACAGTGCTGTCCCAAGCGGCGATATTTTTAAACAGACTAAAGTCTCGATTGCTGCGATCTCAGTGCAGCCATGACAGATTGAAGTTATTAAAGTTATATGCATTGGGTTTATTTCTATGACAGTTGCGAATGGAGACATGCAGCAGATAAATACCTGCCGGAGTTTAAATACTGCTTAACCTCTAATAATAATGTTTTGTGAATGTTTGAATACTGCCTAACCTCTATAATGATCACATTTTGTGAATGTTTAAATACTGCCTGACCTTTAATAATCACATTTTGTTTATAAAGATACACATTTGTTGGTATGAACATTATGTTTTGTCGGGCGCAATTTATTTCCTTTAGTTAGTTATGTGAAAAACTAGTTTCCACTGCAACTGTTGAAATGGAAAATTCTATGCGTTGATGGATGAGAAATGCAAAGTATCAAACACGTGTGTCCTGTTCAAACAACCTTACAAACGGGAATGGGAGAATGAACTAAAATGGTATAAGCCTGGAGTAAATGCTTTCCAGGGTAAGTGCACAATTTGTAACTGTGTGCTTAGTGTTTCTGATGGAGGGTTAAAGGATTAGCGCCATCATGGCAACACCAAGAGTTACAAAAAAAATCAGAAATGTGTTGAACAAAATTCCTTGCTCACAAACTTTGTAATTAAAGGTAAAAATGAGTGTGTTGATGCTGACTTGATGTGGGCTAAGTTTGTTTGTGAAAATTACTTGCCTATATGCTTGAGTGATAATTTCACAGAATTTATTCCAAAAATGTTCCCTAACAGTGACATTGCAAAAAATGTCCGGTGTGGTCGCACAGAAACTAGCATGATCATTTAGCATGTGTTAGCTTCTTGTGAAGAGGAAGAAATTACCAATGTCGTGAAGACTATATTTTTTACTCTGTTAATTTATTAGTCTACTGACATAACAGTGCACAGGCATATTATTATCTTGGTCTTATATTTTGTTAGTCAACAAGTAGAAACACTTGTACAAAGTCGTTGCTATTGAGGGCAGAGCAACCGGTAAAAACTTAGAAAAACGGCCTGAGTATGTCATCAGATGGTGCAAAGGTTATGGTCAGGAAGTTTTACTCTGTTCTTACTAGAGTTTGACGCCAGTGGAGATTGGGTAGTCTGTCTGCGAGGGTGCTGTGGCAGGGCAGCAGTGTGCTTTCCAGAATACTCTCGCAAAGCATCGACCGCCATCTTCCTCGTCGGACTCTCCGCACCACTTAAAGATAATTACAGCGAGGGAAACTAGTGTTGCACTGGAGGTTGTGTCACTACCGCAGGTGTAGCTGAAGGTGGATGGGAGGCAGTGGCAACAGTGGAGGTGCTAATCCCCCAGACGGGAGAACACGAAGGTGCTGAGGTTAAGAGTTGAGTTGGAGGGGGTTCACAAGGCAAGGATTGGGTTTAGATGGGATCTTGTAAAGAGGAGGAGGTGCCACAGGGTGATTGCAATGCCAGCCGAACAATGGTGTGAGCGTGCGGCGGAGGAAACTTCCCTTTTGATCCAGTACACCTTTGTCTCAGGATCCCTAACCTTCAGTGCCCTCTGTACTAGTTTATCGAACTCCTGCCTGGCTCTCAACTTCCTACCTGACCTCTTTGGCATAGCCTGACTATGGCTCAGATGAAGGTAAAAGCGGTGTGGCTAGCTGATGGTTGATGTCCGGTATCCCGTAGGATCGCCTGGTGTGGCGTAAAATGCCGTGATCTGGCGGAACTAGTGTTGGTGCTGGGCAGGCTGACTTGTAGAGGAGCGCTAGAAGTGCGTCTCAGCACATCGCTATTCCTTTTCGCCTCTCCCGGACGTAGGATACTTACTATGACTCGATAAACTCCCGTGGCGATTATATAGGATGCAGGGGTCACAGGTGTCTTACAGGTAAATGGGTTTGTCAACAATGTAGTGGGAAGGTATGGTAAGTGAAAAAAAGATAGGTATGAGGTTGCTGCATGATTTATTGGCATACGCCAACAATGGAAAATGGAATATCCTGTGCCTAAAAAGCCTGAAGGGCGTGTAGGAAAGTAACCGAAGAGCACTAGTTTCCGTGGGGGAGAGTCATTGATGCAGGTGACGACGCCTCGGAAAGTGGCTCTTAGTCGTCAAAGCTGGACAGGTGGTCGTGATGGGCGCTTCTGGAAGGGATCCGGCGGTCGCTTGTCTTCCAAGCCTGGAGCTCTAGGAGCTCTAGGTGTGTTGCAGCTGAACTGCAACTGAGTGGCGAGTGATCGCGACTCGACGACGAACTAATTCTTCGGTGGCTAGCTGCTCGCCTAATGATAGACAGCGCAGACGCGAGGGAATGGTTCCTCCCTCTCCTGTTGTCTTTCTGTGCTGCAGGTGGCGTGCCTACAGTCGGCAAGATGTCTTGTAGGAAAAATATATTACACAACCCTGCCCAGAGTTTTGTAAATGAAGGATAGCTAAGGAAGGGTTAGGTAGGCTTTAACATAAAATACTTGGTGTCAGGTTGGAGTGCATTGACGTTTGCGGGATTAATTAGGGTAGAAAGGATTAGCATTGGGTGCAGGAATATGGAATGGGCAGTATGAGGCTCTGGCTTCACAGCACGAGACGATGCGAACGCACGTCAAGTTAAAGGGGAACAAGAAATGCTATTGTTATTGCGTTGTACTTGTGTTTCACATCTAGCTGCAACACATGTCTGTGGTGCACTACAAGGTGTGTTTGAACAGTTCTCTCGAGGTGTTCTTACTTATTTCATGGCTTATGTAAAACGACAAGATGGATACAGGCGTATTCAGTTGTTGGTGGTAGAACAACATAAACTTTTGCATCCTTCTTTCCCCAGGTGAATGGCAATGCTTCAGTGTGTAAATCGTTTGTTGGAATCTGTCCTAACGAATCAGATCAACGCTACACTCTTCAAGCAGTTTTGCCACGGTTTGAAAAATTCAATTTGCTGTTTCAACAAGAACGCCCATCTTTACGTAAAGTAATGCAACAGACAGAAGTACAAGTATTTACAGTTGATACTTGTTAATAGGTACATACACATGAAGGGACGACACACATATTTCAGTGGAAGCGCGCTCACGACGTTTCACCAGTATTAAACTGGCTTCCTAGGGCGGCAAGACAAGGCACACTGCAATCCAGCAACAGTGTGTGCTCTGTTACCTGTAAGTCTAGCACCCGGAAGGCGAACTAAGCATGAGTACACTATTGGGACAAACTATTGACAGTGTTGTCCAGTTTGGTGTGATTCAGATAAGTGATTGTGAACCAGTTCTCCCCTCTGCTGCACTCCTTCTGCCCGGGCTCTAACCTGCCGGGAGAAAATGGTTCGTAAATTTTACACAGTAAAATTATTTGAATAATACAATATTCAAGATGACCATCACTTTTTTATAACATTCTCATTCAAAAGTTCCCCTTATTGCACTGTTCAAAATTGTGAGCATTAAAGCTCTGTCCAATCCTGCCGCAAATCTCACTTAAATGCACTTTCAGCCACTGTCCAGTTAATTGCTGCGAGTTATTCCAGTTAAATCTTTCGCCACTCCGTTATTACAAGGAATGAAGTAGAGCACTAAGCAGGGCCGTCGGCTTGTTCCAAAACGTAGTTAAATGGGACTCGTTTCCTTCACGACCATATCTTGACCAAGTCCTCGTCCCAGGTTACCTCCAGCACGCTCAGCGCACCCCAAAGTTCTGAGCCACTGCAAATGGGTCCCAGGAGAATCGCTCTCTCTATAAGGGGAAAGATCGCAAACAGACGGTGCTGGCTTCAATTCAGCCCTCGCGCCCAGGGAGCAATTCTCCGACCACCTTCGACTCTCGGCCACATCTCACTGACTCGCCTCGCGCTGGCCGCTCCCTCACTCGCCCCGCGCTGGCCGCTCCCTCACTCGCCCCCCCCCCTCTCTCTCTCTCCGCCACGAGTGTGCATGCGCCAGAACTCCACTACTACGTTGGTCAGGAGGGGAGGATGGAAAGGGGGGAAGGGTAGGCACTCCGGGATGGAAGCAAGGGAGAGATATGAGCAGGAATTGAACACACCCAAAAAGGTGAAAACAAGCAAATTAAGCTCTACTGAAAACCCAAAATAAAATTACTTAACAAAATTATATCAACCAAAGCAACCTATAAAAAAAACAAAAGAGAGTGGCTCAATCGGACTTCCATTGATTTCCAGCGGTGAAACCAGCTTTCTGATGTTTCCATATTTCTTTCCCTACCAATAAGAGCAAGCATCACTTAGCTATATGAGGCAGGTTCAGGTGGAGACAAATTTACCTTTCATACACAACTACAACTACCACTTTGACTAATAACTTGGGTTTGTGGTTCCGTATCCATTCAGACTTACGTACTTATACAGTAGTTTGTAATTTGCGTAATGTCCCAAATTGCGAAATGTTAATATTTATGTTAATTTTACAAATGGTGGAAATATCTGTGAATGTATCCGTTTTTCTATCTATCAATTTTAACCTTTGAATATAATTAAAAACAGTTTTGGTTAGTTGGCAGCTACATTGAGGCAAGTAAGCTCATTATTTATGTCAGTAACGTTGCTTTCTTTTTTTGTGGTGTTGCAGGTAATGGATCCGGTTTTCTTGAACGACTTGTACCCTGTTAGAAAGTGTAAGCTGCAGTTCCTCGACCTCAGCATGGCCATCATATCTGAAAGAGGTACATACTGACTTTTTAATATTCTACTTCCCAGGAGCAGTTGTCTCTTGTGTCCATGATTGCTCATTGTGGAAATGCACATTTATAGGTGTGCAATCTTTTATCCAAAATACTGAAATCTGAATAGCTCTAAAATAAGGAAATGTTTCAAGTGTCCTACGGGGAAATTTTGTTTGCACAGCAGCAGGCAAATTTGAGTCGCTTGACTTGAACATTCAAAACAGAAGATACGTTCGGCAAAGATTGCATGCATCAATAGTTTTTAAACCCTATGTTAACAATAAAAGTCTGCAGATAATCAAAATTTGCTATGATCAATAGTATTGTATAGGTTGGCAACATCCTTCGTTGTTCCTACATGTTTTCTGCTTTTATGAGTTGACTGCAATGCAAATGTACCAAAGTACCATATTTCCGCGCATAATCGTTGCACCTTAATTTTCAGAGTACAAAATGGGATAAAATTGTTTTGTCACATAGTCGTCGCATATGAAATTTTTTTATGAAACTTACTGTACCATGTGTTTTGTACTGCACGCATTGACGAACCAGCCTACGAGCACTAAGTCTGCGGAAAGCACACGCAGCCGCCTGAGTGTAGCCTGTAGCGAAAGTGGCATGACCTCACGCGATGACCTTGACCACCAGGTGACCTTGCTGCTGTTGCCAGCGCTTGACTGCAGTGTTGCCAAGTGGTGAACAACAGGTGCATGCTTGGCAGTCCAGTACAGCAGTTTGCCTTCGCTAGTCACTCATATTCTGTACCACGTTTTTCCTAAAAGCACGGCGTAATGGGAAGGTATAACTACTATACGGTGGGGCTGAAGTAGTCGGTTATTGCGTATGCTGAATCAAACGGTAACTGAGCAGCAGAAAGAAAATGTTCTGTGTCTGAAAAGTTAGTGCGCGACTGGCGGAAAATGAAAGACCGCCTAAAAACACCAGACTTTATAGACATGCATTTCGTGGACCAAAAAGTGGGAAATTTCAGTTGATCGACGCACTAGTGTTGGCGTACACAGAAGAACAACGGAATAATGGTTACAGTATATTGTACGTAATGCTGCAATTGAAGGCGAAAGAAGTAGCCTGAGTACACAACATTCTTCATGCTCAGTTAAAGACTAGTCGTGGCTTGGTGATGAGGTTCATGCAGAAGAATGGCTTATCTACGAGACGCAGGACAAGGATTTGACAGAAGTTGCCTACAGATTACACAGAAAAGGTCATTAGTTTCCATCAATTTGTTATGCAAATGAGACGGGAAAAAATTATTTGTTTTCTCACATCGGAAATGCTGATCGGATACCGGTATTTTTTGACATGCTACGTAGCTGTACAATTGAGAAAAAAGGATCGACAAGCCTAACCATGAAAACTACTGCCAATGAAAAATTGCGATGTACAGCTATGTTAGCTGTCACGGCTGACAGACATAAATTGCTGCAGTACGTGATATTCAAAATAAAAAAACAACTGAAAGGACTCAAATTGCCTTGTGGTATTCACGTATGAGCGCAACAAAAGGGTTGGATGGATATTGTCCACATGTCTGATTCAAACAAAACTGTGTGGAATAGACGGCCCGGCCCTGTGCTAAACCAACCTTCGATACTTGTGTTGGACAGTTTTCATGTCCACATTGCACATTAAAGACCTGTTGCAACAACACAAAATGCAACAAACTGTGATTCCCTGACCTCCGTTTTGCAACCCCTAGATGTCTTCATTAATAAACCCTTTAAGAACAATTTGCGTTGGTTTTACAGCGAGTGGATGATGAGTGATGACCACGATCTGAGGCCTGGAGGGAAAGTCAAATTGCCATCTCTTGAAATAATGTGTTCATGGATTGTGAAGAGCTGGGGCATGATTCCTAATGAACTGATCATAAAAAGTTCTAAAAATACTCGGCATCAGCAATGCGCTGGATGGGTCAGAAGACAAAGCACAGTGGCAGGATGGCGACAGCAACAGCGATGACCGTGATGATAACAGCAATGATAGCGTACAAAACACCAGCGACGAATCATCTGACAATGACGATTAAATTATGTGAAGGCTCCTGATAACTTACAGTGGTTTTAAACTTTCTATTCACGCAAAAAATTGTTGAAATTTGTAAACAGTACGATTTGTTAACTTTTTTTTTTTTGTGATCAAGATGGCGGCCCATGGATATGTAAATAAATTTTTACAGCTACTGTAAATAAATCGTGAATTATGACGTTTTAAGTGAGTCATAAATATTTAGATTGTTTATCACCAAAATTAGTGTGAAATGCAGCCTATTTGGTAAGTATTGCTTTTTTGGTCAAAAATTTTGTGGTCCAACATTTTCTTCACACAATCGTCGCACCCACAATTTTTTGCTCTAATTTTGTAATAAAATATGCGACTATTATGGGAGGAAATATGGTATTCAACACATGTAGCTTAAAAACGTATCAAGTATCTATGACTATGTATGTATGGTATTAAGTGTTCTGTGATATTATGATGTATTGTAATGGAATTTTATATTATGGTTAGTGTTGAGACACGTGGCAGAATTGTAGCAAGTGTGATTTTTGTAGCTGATCTCTCTATTACTTTATAAGTTGGATTATTTGTTATCTAATTTGAGGAAATGTGGTATTAAATTCAAATTAATAAATACTGTAGTTTTAAATACTTCGAGGTTATATAAGACGTTTGTCAGGTCTAAAATAAAAGACTGTGTGCATAATTTTCTTTCTTTCCTTTTTGGTTGGTCCAGCAAAAAATGAGATTTAGAGAACCAACTGTACTTACGCTTTGTTAATTAAAATGTTTTGTTGTAATAGATTATTGCTGAAAATCCTGAATACACATGGGTTAATCTTAAAATATTCATTTATTCTGAAATCTGAAAATTCCCAAAATTTTAAATGCTACTAGTCCTGAGGATTTAGGATAAGTATTGTGCATCTATACAATAACACTCTAGCTTTATGGAACCTTTGAAAATATGCTCCATGACTTGATTGCATAGCATCAGAGAAATAAGTATAATTAAAAAACTACCAGGGTATCCAGTGATTAGGAAATACAGGAAAAGCTGGAAATGTATGGGATTTTATCAAAGGCGGGAAATGTACGTGAATTAGTACATGCCATACTTAGTCGTGTATAGTGTGCACTTTTATTCCAAAAACACTGATAAAAATTCAGGGGTGCGCACTATACACAGAAAATAAAACACATTACATGGAGAACAAAGACAATGCCTAGTGTGCGGGGGGATGGGGCGAAGTGTTTCTCAATATTTACATTAATACACGGGTTAAAAACTTGTCTGATGGCTAGAAGTTTACTAACTTTTACACTGGTAGGTTTAAACTGTCTATGCTGCTTGGCAATTTGACGTGGCAGAAACGAAAGTTTGTGGTTGGCCGGCGGAAGCAATATAAGTTAATTTTGACGTCTTTCGTGATCAGGGATAGTTTTTTTTTCCAGAAGAGTAGTATGAAATAAAAATGTGAAGCTTGCAGCTGTCTTGGCACGTTATTGTAATCTATCTCTGGGAGATGCTTGGAAGTGGCTGGCCGAAGGGAGGGCATGTGTATAGGCAGGCACACACGCGCGGGCTGGCAGGCAGCAAGCGACCTTCGCAGGCTATTTATAGATAGATGCACAAGCCCCACCCCTAGGGCACGCCTCCACCCTCTCCAAGCTATCACTCTCTGGCCAGTGTGAATGTTATCTTTCCTCTCTCTCTCTCTCTCTCTCTCTCTCTCTCTCTCTCTCTTCTATGTTGCCAGCCACGTCTCCTTCGTCCCTCCCTCCTTACCTATCCATCTTAGCCTCCCTTGGGCTGCTTCACTATCTCGTACTCCAGTGTCCTCTCTCTCTCTCTCTCTCTCTCACACTCTATCTCTCTCTTTTCTTTGTTGCTAGCCACATCACCTTCTTTCCCTCCTTGGCCCTACATCGTAGCCTCTCTCGCGCTGCTTCACCATCTCATACTCCCATGATTTTTTTTACATACTAGCAAGTCAATTACATTTTTTCCGTGGACTTTGTTAAAAAAATTGTGGTGCTTTATATAAACGAGTATATACGGTAATTCATTAAAATTCCAATAATTATCTGCCAGTTGTAAGCATAGTGTGATGTCCCGTGTTCTCAAGGTCGTCGCTTATCAGAGGTGAGAAAACTGCTTCGGCTACTTTCTCCTCTTCAATTGCATACGTCCGGGCCGAACGAGAGTCTGCGCTTGCGTCAACACTTAACGCGCTGCAGATATGTGCAGTTGCTTCACCACTATTTCGACGCTTTCTAAAATTCAGGCCAGCCCAACTTCAGGTTTAAGTTGTTAGAAACATCTGAGTGGAATTTTCCAGTTTGAATGTCCACCAGCCTCTCTAGCAAGGTAAGTGGTGGTTAGCAGACAAAGTTTTAATTTGTCGCAAAGAGAGAGTAAACAATAGACAACTAAAACTTCAAAAGGCATTTTTGATAACTCGCCTGCTGGAGTAGAATAGATTATCTCAGTCACGTGACTAGCTCTCATTGATCTTTTAAATGCTTTTCAGGGTAGGTGAGAAGTTGATTGAGATGCTGCCAGTTGAAATTAAACATTGGTTAATGTCATCCGGATTATATTTCTAACACTTTAAACTGGAAATTTCACCGCAGTTACTTTGTTTGAAGTTTCAACTACTAAAGATTATTGTATTTAAATACAAATATAATATGTGTAAAGGATGCATTGTACATGTAGCATTTAAACAAGTACAGTCAACTCTACGACCCCGGAAATAACGACCCTCTTGAAGTAATGACCCTTTTTGCAAGAACTGTGGAAAATTGAAAAAATTTGCTTAAAAATGTAAAAAAAAAAAAATTTAATTACAAGAAAAAAGAAAAAGAAAGAAGCATTGCATTTATTATGGCCACAAATGGTTGCAGTTTTTTTCTCGAATCTGTACTGCTGCACATGGTGTGTTTGTTCTAAAAATATAAGTTGCTGCCCCTTCCTCCTGCGTGACGCGATGGCCAGCCGGTGGGCCGCCTGTCCTTTTCCAACCTCGGCCAGGTGGCACCCTGCCTGCCTCTTCCCTTCCCTGGCCTGCCACTCCAATAAGGCCATTCGCTCACCCCTTTTTCATCATTTGTGCACTGTAACTTTTTTTGCCACTGTGATTTCTCGTACCCTTAGGTATGGTAGTCTTTCATTGTGCATGTGATATTACAATTTTGATCTGTGCTCTGTTTGTGGACATCTCTTGGTTTTAAAATTTGTTGACGACGCATGCTCTTTTAAGTTTCTGTTTTTGAACGATTTTAGATGACCTCACTATTTTTATTGGATATGAATTTCGGACAAAATGACTGGAAAGAGATCGTTCTTGATACTTATGAAGAAGTACAAGATCGTCCAGGAAGTGGACGAAAACAAGGTCACCAAGACAGAAATTGAGCGGCCACATGGCATTCCGAAGTCGTTTATTAACTATGATCAACATCTTGACGTTTGTAATTGTTTGCTATTGGTAAACAAATTGAAACTGTCAAATCCCCTCTCTGTGCACGTTAGTGAAGTGTGTAAAAAACTTGTGCACAGAGTAGAATCATTACACAAGCAGATTATTTTCACATGGCCGGCAGAGCTCGAGAAGTGAAAGAACTGCAAAACAATGGAAATAGCATTATTATCACGTACTATCTGCTGAACGAGCGTCAGGAGCTGTGACTAGGTAGTGGTCAAAAGTGGCACAAGTGACGCAGGTTAGACATGTCGAGAATGTTGTTTTTGAACTAACCAGTTTCCTTGCACACACAAATTATCATACATGTGTGTGTGGTCGCTCGCTGCTGTAACGTAAACATAGAGAAGGTCCCATGAGGCAAACAATCAAAACGTATGTTGTGCCAGCTAGAATTACCATTGTGGGCAAAGTTTGTGCTTAGTAATGTTTTGATGAAAAGTCTTAGGTAGATGTGTACTGGTACCGGCTTCCACACCATGCAATATCAGGGATCGATACATTAACGGGGTTCTTAACTGCTCACGGCTCTAACAGCTTCAGGGTAGGCACCAAAATCGTCTCTCATTGTCGTGGGTCCGTGAAAAGGACGAAGAGCAGGAGGATGAATATAAGAAAGATTCACTTGATTTAGAGGTAGATAAACAATTTTACTGTGCCCCGAAATAACACATCACCTTACACACATGCTCGTTTTTGACCATGCGGTGAGTCTTGCCGTACCCCCTTTTAAATGTTATATTAAATTGCTAGGATGCCACCTCAACAAGCCATATTAAATACTTAGGCCCCACAAACTTTCACAACCGAGCTGATGCATCTCGATTACGTTAGCACGTGCATTCACCAGCACGCGCCCCGCACGTCCGTTCATGCCGACATTCAGATAGCCAAGCAGGCCACACCGGAGGTCCAGCAAACTCGCTAGCCCCTGGCGACAGTCGCTCAAGATGGCAACCTTAGCACAGCCTCCCTAGGCCTGCATCCTACCCTAGAGAGCATTCCCAATTATTTGAACTTAAGTTTCTTTAACATTTTATACAATGAAACGTAACAATATAATTATGTTTCACCAGAAGAATTAGTTACAAGGTTTCAATTAAATATAATATGAATTTTTGTTGGAAATCAGCCTTTGCCTCATCGCCAGCGCTCACAGTTGGTACCAAAACAGTTTGTTTTGCGCTCTCAACGCCCTCTCTCCAGAACTTTACACATCACCAGACAAGGAAGATAGTACAAGATGGCTTTCATCATTCTCAACACTTACATCACTTCACATAATCAAACACAAAAATTAACATTACCCTGGAATGCTCTCGCCTACCGGGACAATATTAGTTTTAACAAACAACTTATCAGCTCGGCTCACCGCACTTATATTACTACGGTTCTCTTCCTTTT